>VXAK01022074.1:876-15352 GCA_013399435.1 Arenaria interpres
CCTGTTGTCCACCAGGACTCCTAGGTCTTTTTCCTCAGAGGTGCTCTCCAGCAAAGCATTCTCTGTTGTGCAGCGAGGGAGCAGCTTGGCAGCAGGAGTTGGCTGGAAACCCAGCGCAGAAGGACTGTCTCTTCCAAAGGACTCACTTCTCCATGGCAAAGAGAAGGGGTCGTGGTTTTGCTCCACTCTACTCGCTGTCTGCGATTGAAGGCACTCCAAGCTGCGTTTGGGGGCCAGTCTTTAGTCCTCCAAGAAAAAAAGGGGCAATACTAATATAGTTTATATTTG
The DNA here is from genome assembly GCA_013399435.1 of Arenaria interpres. NCBI lineage: Eukaryota > Metazoa > Chordata > Aves > Charadriiformes > Scolopacidae > Arenaria > Arenaria interpres. The sequence continues at coordinate 1,165 of VXAK01022074.1, forward strand.
ATATTGAGCCCTACTGACTCTATGGGTTCTGCTGAATAGGCAGATCGTCACCCACAGAATGTATGTTGAATGTATACACCAAGTCACTAAGGCTCAGTTGGTGTCTCAAAACCATGTCTCTGTGCATGTGTAGAGCTCCTGCACGTGCTTCCTCTTCGTTTGCAGAACTGTACTGGTTTCCCAGTACATAACCTGGGTTCAAATTGCCACACTCTTTTTTTTTTTCTTAATGTCACCTGGAACATGACACGTTTGTCCCCCTGTGGCCTGAAGTGTATTTGTAGGAAGGATCATCTTAGCTCCTTCTTTATCATCTCTGTATTTGCCTTTTTCCTCCTCCACTTCAAACACTGTAGTTATCATGCCGTATCTACCAAATCCATGACTTCTTGTATGCTGCCTCTTTCCAGCTTTTCTAACAAAGCTATCTTTATCAGATTCCTAATTCTGAGTCAGGAATAGCCTTCCACAGGCGCTGTGCTGAACCACCTTGTCATCTTTGTCTTCAAGTCTTTTCTGTTTGCTTAGCGCAGGCGATCACCCTCTGTATCTTGCCTTCTCATAAATCCTGCCATCAGTGGAAAGGGGATGGGAGAAAGCTTTGTAGCCAGCTTAAGACTCGGTGTTGTTTCCAGGTAGCTTTTTTTTTGTCCCTTTTTTTTTTTTTTCCCAATATTGTGATTTAATTTAGATCATGGGTTCTTTGAGGCAAAAGCCTCCCTGCTTGCGTACGTGGAAAGTGCTGTGAATACTAATGCAACTATTTAAATGCTGAATTAAAAATATCAGGGGAGAGGTGCCCAAACCTGGATCTTCTTTAAAGCTAATATGAAAGAGCTGGATTTCTGTTTGCTTCTGCAATAGAGGGGGAAAGCACACGAGCCACATTGGTACACTAGGATTAAAACTCTTCTTTTTTCCTATTTTTTGCCATTTCTTTGCTGTCTGTTCAAAGCAGCGATGCTGGTAAAGGAAAGGGAACTTTAATCTCTTGCCTTCAAAATAAAAGACTGGGCGTTCAGATCCCTCAGTGAATGTGCACATGGCCTTTAATTTACTTTAGTTATAAACCAGATATCTCTGGACATATTTTTTTTTGCTTTGCTGCTGGGTTATTAGCATAAACCATCTCTAAAGGTTTCAATACACAACCCAATAGCTAAAAGTCAGAGCAAGAAAACGGTTTTGTTGTTCGTAGTAATAATATTCAGCCCTACAACAATCTGAATTTCTGCTTTATTTTATTAGGATCAAGAGAAAATTCTTATATCCAATTCTCAACAATATGATATATAACCACAACATTGCGATTTTGACTTTCATATTTTTTCATGAGAACGTTTGCTCACTATTGCACGCTACTCAACTATTTTATTAATTCAATGTTAGCACACTTAATTTTCGTTTGCTTTTAAATTAAATATTCATGTTGAATCTCTGAACTTCAGCAAAAAAAAAAAAGGAAAAAGCTGGAGAAATTCAACTTTAACTCTTTAGAGAATGTAATTTATTTCCTCTAATAGGAAAGAGCTGTGGATTACATTCAGGCTGTATTGACTTGTCCTTAGGCAATCCCAATTTATCTTCTCTCCAGGGTTAGTACTTCAAGATACTCAAATCAATCAATGAGTTATCATCCCCTGAAGTTTGTGGCCTGAATTCATAAAGATTAATTTCAATAAAGTTTCTACCTCTATTCAAAGGAGACTGCAAAATCAAACGATCCAATTACAAATTTATCAAATATTAATCATGAGAATCTTCCATATCTTTCTGATGCCAACATTCTTCTCCCCTGGTGTCAGGAAAGTAATTAGCAGCTGGCTTTGATTAAATTCTTCCCTCAGAGATTACTTTTCTCCATTTGGGGGAGAGGAAGGAACGCACACAAGATGATTCCTAATTCCTCATTTTAAAGTCTTTTATGAAAATTACACGTAGGTTCAGTTAACAGGACACTCCTTTCCATGAAGCTGGAAGAAACAGTCTGTGTCTGGGAACCTGCAGCAATTTTAACAGTGAAACCTGAAGTTCTCCACCAGCTTTTCCTGTTGTGTTACTGGGATGATCTTTTTCCTTATCAGTTCTTTTTATTTGGTGACAATGGCTTCTTCCTGGTGGCTTGAACGGGGAAGAGTCTCAGCAGCTGCCGCAACATCAGAGCGAGAGGAACCCTCCCACTCACCACCACCTTCTGCCTGAAAACCAAACTCCAAGCCCTTGTTGATGTTCTCCTTCACCATCCCCAGACCTGCTGGATTCCTTGGTCTGCAAGCAGACGAGTCAGAGGTGCCTCTGAGGAGCTGTTTTGGTGTCTAAGACAAAGCAAAAACTCCTCTCTTCCATCTTGGAGGTCTTCAAAACTCAATGGGATGAGGTCCTGAAGTTGGACTGGAGACTTCCAGAGATTCAGGGTGGAAATGTGGCTTCTCCCGTGATCAGGTGCTTGTGTGCTCGTGAAAATCAGGTTTCTTCTCACACAAACATCAAATGCTCCTGGAGAGTTCAGTGTCAGCCGGTTCCTGCACTGGTACAGGTAGACATGGCATCCTGTGTATCTGCTCAGCTCCATGGCACCGCTGTTGCAACCTGTTTGCTTGGGTTGTGAGTGATGGACCTGGATTCCTGTCCTCTTCAGTGTAGAGGAAGCTTTTCTGTCTTTCTGCAGAGAACCACATACTGTTCCTGAAGCACATTCGCTGTGATATAAAGCTCATCTTTGAGAGGGTTCTCCTGTCCTCTTCACCTGCTGCAGGAACAAAGCCTTAATCAAAACCTCTTTGTCTTCATCTTTATTCATTAGCTGAAAGGTACAAATTTTGAAGCCCGTCCAAATAGAGGCTTTTGGAATTTTTTTCCATCGGCATTGGAATTGTGGTTTTCGCCTGTTTTCCCAAAGCCAGGGTTTCATCCCTGATGTGGGTCTTTGCTGTTTTTGTGGCTCAGTTCACCCTGCAGTTAATCAGGTGTGATTCATCCGAGGGCAGCCGAATTGTACCTGATTATGAGCAGTGTTGGTTTTTTTTTCGTTTGTGGGTGCTTATCTGAATACTGCAGGAGCTTGTTAAGTGGTTGTAAAAATACTGAGATATTCTTTATTCTCATTGTACTTATATAAGAAACTGTAAAACGCATTTTAAAGTATCTCCATTTCTGTGCAATGATGGATAGTGCTGGCGCTTGCAATTTACCTAATGGCATCCATTAAACTTCATTAGGACTTTGTTAAACCCAAGTTAAGATCGTTGACATTGATTTTTGATCTCTAAAACCCTGCTGGCAGCAAATGAAGTAGCCGAGCATACCCAAAGCCAGCTGGCTCTTGTAGCATGCGGGCTGCCTTCCCCCTGGTTCAAAAGCCCTTCCTGACCCATGGCAGAGGGAGGGAGGAGGTCTCACCCTGGAGTCCCTGTGACATTTAGGAGGAATCATAGAATCATGGAATGGTTTTTACTGGAAGGGACCTTAAAGACCATCCAGTGCCACCCCCTGCCCTGGGCAGGGATACCTCCCACCACACCAGGTTGCTCCAAGCCCCCTCCAACCTGCCCTTCAACCCCTCCAGGGATGGGGCAGCCACAGCTTCTCTGGGCAACCTGGGCCAGGCTCTCACCACCCTCACAGCAAAGAAGTTCGTCCCCACATCTCATCTCCATCTCCCCTTTTTCAGTGTCAAACCCTTCCCACTNGGGGTTTCTGGGCTTCCAGCACACGTTGCCAGCTCGTGTCCAGCTTTTCATCCACCAGCAGCCCCAAGTCCTTCTCCTCAGGGCTGCTCTCAGTCCAACCTGAGGTCCATGGGGTCTGACCCTGGGCTCACGCTCTTCGTCACCTGCCTGTGTCACTGCCCCGGTCGGGGAACTTCTGTTCTCCCAGCTCTAACTCAGCCTCTTTGTTTATTCATTTCATTCCCCATATTTATTTTTTTCTTGCATATACAACCCCGGCTCCCCCTTTGCTTGACCCACTAAACCTCGTTTGGAATGAGGAATGTCTGTTCCTAAGCGCCAGTGAAAGGCTGATGAAGTAGAAGGGAAGAAAGGTTTTTAGCATACTCTTTTTTTCTAGAAAAGTAAACATCCTCTGGCTATAGGAAGAGTAAACTTCCCCTGGAAACGTATGTGTTTATACGAACAATCTCTTTCTTCTGGCATTTTCAGATACTGGGCTGGGAGATTTGTTCGCTGCCGCGGGGAAAAGAGGCTTTTTAGTAGGCGGTGCAAAGGCACAAGATAAGTCTTAGCACGGTTTGTTTTCTTTTTGGAAAGACATCTCCCCCCAGCTCTGTTTCTGCCAACCTGAAAGGGATTTATCTCCTTTATCTCGGGGCGTTGCTCTGTGTCTGGTTCAGCTCCCCCTGCCCGTTTGAAGGTGCATCCGGATGAACCGGCGGAGGAAGCGAGCATTTCCCCGATAACGGGCTGGGTCTAACTCTGCTGGAGCTTTGGGAGCTTTCCTGGAAATCCTTTACCAGCACAACTTCCCCTGTGTCTGTAAACTACCAGTTTATATTTTTACCGCAGAGAGAAATTTATCAAACCTATCAAACTGGGATGGGCCTTTTCCAGATGTGGCAAAGTCCCTGGAATAGGAGCCCTGATGTGTGGTTGCCCACATGGATCTCAGGCTGTAAGGCAGACCTTAATTCATAGAATCACAGCATGGTTTGGGTTGGAAGGGACCTTAAAGATCATCTAGTTCCAACCCCCTGCCCTGGGAGGGGACACCTTCCACTCATTTCATCGCAATTCTTATTGTAGCTTTTAATGTTCAGTTGAAGAGGGGGAGGTTGAGCTTTAAAAGCTTTATTTTCCTAAATAGAGGTTAAACAGGCGTATTTTTTCCTGGGGTGGCAGCACGAGCTGCTCCTGCCTTCAGCCCTCCCCACTCTCATGTTGGGAGTGGAATGATTCCCATCTCCTTTCTCCCCAGACATCACTTCCGCCAGCACCTTCAGGATGGTACCACATCCAATGTGGCCAGACTGGCCAGAAAGTGGAAAGGAGAGTGTTTGCAGGTTGGGTTTTTCAGGTTTTATTTACATTTACAACTGTGAAGTGTTGCTCTTGCCATTAATCTGCCTCTTTCTGAGGGTAAATAGGGAATTTATGTACCAAATGTCCAATGCTGAGACCGTCACCAAAGCTGGAGGCCAGAAGGAGCCTGGACTAACCTCAGTGTGACCTGAATTTGTTCCACATTGAACTTGAACTTGAAAAGGGAACTTTGCTTCAGAACTACACCAGCGCTGCTGTTCTGCTTGACTGAAGTCCACCCATCCCAGGTCTGGGATGGAGGGATCTGCAAGGAAGAGGAAGAGTAGGAGGAGATGGAGCTCTCCCCCTTGATCTCCTGGTGGGAAAGACAACGGGCTCAGCAGGCTGGAAGCTCTCCGAGTCCTGGCTCTCGGCCATGGTGGCCCTCAGCCCTGCATCTGCTCCGAAACATGGTCTTCCAGGCGCTTGGCTCCAGTTCTGTGTGCCAGATGTGCTAGGTGGCAGGTAAGGAGGCAGGTTCCCATCAGAACTGTATCAAAATCAGAGTTTTTATAGGGCGTTTCTATTTTGGAAGATCTTTATTTTTCCATCTGGAAAGTGTTCTCTTAGAAAATCTGAGAAGCGAAAATTCATGCTTAAACATAGTGCCATGCCTAATGGGCTACTTACTCCACTAAATTCCTCATTTATTGTTTTTTAAATATATGGGGTCATACTTTTTAACCCCCATGGTTATGAAGTATGTCTCGCAAAAAGGTTTATGGCATCGTGTGTTGCCTGTGAGTTATGAGGCTCCGTTCCTGTCTGGCAGCGAATGAAAGAGCCCGGCATCTGGCAGTACGTAAAACCAGATATCGCAAAACTTCCCACTTTGAGGAGAGGGGATGGGTGATGCATGTTGTGATAAAGAATCTCTTCTGAACTTGTGAGTCAGGACAGTTGGAGGCCCTTTCCATAAAAATTTACAGAGCTGAACCAAACCTCCCGGCTGGAAGCTTAAGGGAGTCCAGTCACTGGGAAGGATGCTGCTGCCGTGCGATAGCGGGAACGCTTAAAATCCTGCCCTCTTTTGTCCTCTGCTTTAGGAAAAAATCCAAAGCTCGATTCTGGGGAGAGAGAGGTGAGTGGTGCCCAGAATTTCAGGGATCAGGCCAGAAAACCTTCTTGCAAAGCCTCAGCGGGATTTTTGTCACCCACATTTAGAGCCCAATAAAGTCAATAGAAAACCTTCTGGTGCCTTTAGTGAAAACTGGAATAAAAAACAGGTGTTAAGATATGGTGCATATTAGTAATTCCATAAATATTTCTTATAATGAGTCACTGAGTGAGACAGAATCCATGTGTGAAGTCTCTCTGTCCAGACTCCCAGCATCGGTCTGGTACTTCAGGGGTAAAATTGTTGCTGCAGAGCAGCCTTGGGTAGAGACAATGAGATGAACTAATAATCATGAGAGTTATTGCATTTTGCCTTGTAATATATCTGGAGCTAAACCTATTAACTGGGAGAGCATCTTTATTGTCGAGAGCAAAATGCTTCTGCTGACAAATCTGGTTAGGTGCCATTATGTATTTCTGTCACCAAACTCTGGTTCCTACTCTGCTATTTTGCTAATGCATTTTTGGCCTAATTCCATGGCACGGCATCTAATTATGCTTTAGAAAGCATAAGAAATAGTCTAATTTCCAGAACACATTCCTGGTAGCTTTAATATTCTCTTTTACCAGTTTAGAAATAACAACCAACCTACTAATTTGTCACTGACAGATTCCTTTTCTCGTGTTGAAATGACTGAAACAAATGACTGAAAACTACATTTTGCGTGTGTCAACCTCCTCCTTTCTATGGGTAACCTAAAATAAAGGCTCTTTGCTTTCTTTACGTGAACTTCACAAGAAAACATCAGACATCCCCTTCAAAAGTTATGATATGAACAGATGAGACAAGTAAGACGATCAAAGGAAGACTAAAGTGAGCTGAAATGCCCTGCTCATATGATGAAACCATAAAATGCTATGAGTTCATGTGCTGCATTTCAAATTTAAACCTGCGAATTTAAACAGCCGAAAGCTTTCTTAATATGGATCATTTTGCGTTTTTATTTGTCAGTATCTTTAAAACTACTGAAAAAAAAAAAAAAGATGTCACTGGTGTAAATGATCAGTTGATCATATTTTCCTCTTGGATTAATACTGATGAGAACAAATGGGTCTAGTGGGGACAAACTGCGGTGCTACTTTGGAAGCGTCGTTCCTGCTGCGTATCAGTGATTCATAGTATCATAGAGTGGTTTGGTTGGATGAGACTTTTAAAGGTCACCTAGTCTAACCCCGCTGCCATGAGCAGGGACATCTTCAACTGGATCAGGTTGCTCAGAGCCCCATTCCAACCTGAGCAAATCTGTAGACAAGCTACATGAGATCCAGAGATGCAGCAACGTGCACACAATTTTCTTGGACATATAGTTTTATTTAAGCTCTGTACAGGAGACCCAACATTTTATGCTATCTTCCAAGCACTATCTTTAGCTTCCTTTTAACAACGAGTATAAATCAGTGGCTGGGGTGTCTAACAAAAGGCATCATCAAGCATATCTCTATGCACTTGAATATTCAAACTTGCATCTTTATTCATTTCCCTACGACGCTTCCAAAGTTGCTCAGCACCAACTATGGTGATAAACTGTATGAGCTGTGAGCTCACTGAAGGCTTCTCCATAGAGGGACAAAGAAGCCCCATTAGGTCATGGTAAGATCATCATTTCATCATGCTGAAACTCATCTGCGGCATCCCCTTGGGAGCAAACCCAGCTCAGCTGCTGGCAGCCTGTACTGATCAACCTATACAGCGACGTAGAGCTCGAGAGACAGGAGGAGAGAGACTTGTGCTCCCACTTGCCAGGCTTTGCCCATCCTTTCTGCCTCAAATAAACTAGTTTTAGAGGGAATCAGTTTGAGGCAAGAATGCTTTAGGGCCAAATATTTAGTTGGGTAGATCAGTTTGGTGTGAAAAACCAGCAGAACGGCTGAATCTCTTTTAAAGCTTTATCCTTTTCTGGTGTATTCACTTTTTCACCAGGAAGAGGCTTTTTGGCAAGCTGCCTTCAGCCGGTGGGTCGTGCCACTCTGTTCCTGTGTCCACACATTGCTGCCATCCCTTTGAGAGCTTTCTGGGAGTGAAGTGACTTGTGGAGAAAATAAAATTCCTTCTAAGAACAGGCTCAAGGGGATGATGTTACGGAACTGATAAAGCGATGTGTTTCGAAAGGTCAGAGACAGGGTGGCTGTACATCTCTTTTGTAGCATGTTACTGCCTGGCAGTCTCATTTGGAGCTTGCCTGTCCCTCTGCTCTTCCTGATGATGTGGCAGAAGCGTCTGTAGCTGGTGCGGGGCCGGATTTTCACCCCATCGGCGAGAGGGCAGAGGAGATGAAAGCCCTTCTCCCTGGAGCCCCTCGTGAATATTTATGGTGGTAACACTAAGCACTTCTATCAAGCTGCCCAGCCTTTAGGGGCCTGGAGCTGATTTTGCTGCTGATGTTTACTTTAGGAAATGTGTGCCAGGAACCATCCCCAAACACAGATGAAATGTGTCAGCCCACAGCCGTGACAGGCATCTCAGCAAAGAACATGCATCCATCGTCAATGTTCATAATGGTTGTTGCCCCTAATGAGCTTGGCCAACAGCTCCAGGGGTGGAGACGGCAGGGCAGAGCTGACCATAGAGAGACCCATCACCCCCAGAATGACCCCCAAACAGACCTGGAATATGTCGACCCACAGCAGTGACAGGGGGCTACAACAGGCATCTCAGCAAAGACCATGCATCCATCGTTAACATTCATGGTGGTTGTTGCCCCTAATGAGCTTGGCCAACAGCTTGGGGGGTGGAGTTGGCAAGGCAGAGCTGACCATAGGGAGACCCATCACCCCCAAAAAGACCCCAGGGTGCAGGTAGAGGGAGCAGAATCCCATTTGCATCAGCTGAGGACCTGGTTGGCCAACAGTGAACTCTTGGGGAGGGCTGATCAGCCGCTCTCCCTCCCAGGTAAGCCCGCATGCTCTCCCGCTTGGCCATGCATGGTTGTCGAGAAGTTTTAAATACTTGCCGGTATTTAACCTGAGCACAGCAGCCCTGAGCGGTAATAAAAGTCAGTGATGTGTGGTTGTGCTCTGACTGCAGAGAGCTGGGGTAGGAGAAAAGTGGGTTAGACTCAGACTACCGCCTTTGTCCACGTTACTGACCTTTTTGCCTTGCCTATTGCGTGGCCCACGGGCAGAGGAAGGAGGATTAAAGGTTAAGAAACCTCTCTTTGAAAGAGTTAGGATGCCTAAATGTTTAAAATGCTTCCTTTCCCCAGTAATTCCAATATATATTAAAGCTAAAACCCTTCTGAGAGGTAATAAAACAGAGCAGCGGAGAAGATCATTGGGAAGATTAGGAAAAAGAGACTTAAGAGCTTACTTTTGATGCTTTCGGTTTTATACTTTGTTCCTGTTTTACTCTGTCAATCTCTTCTAGGGTTTCTCACTGATTTTTATTGTGTTTTTATGGAACAGAGACGGCGTTGCAAACTACCAGGGAAAAGCTTGTTTGTCGTTCGGTGGAGGGGGGGGAAGAACATTCCTTTGCACATTTTTCAGTGTTCCTGTTATATATCAGATTTAGAAAGTAACAAGAAGTAGCATCCAGTTTTCATTAATGCTTTGGGGAATTTTTGGCACATGTGTTTTCATTTCCAAGCCTTCACATGAGAGGCAGAGGAGAAGATGAAATTCCTCCTCCCTGGCCATCGATGGATGACAAGATCCCTCCATCTTGTCCTAACCAGGGGGGGTCCCTGGACCTTGGTGGCAGGTAGTAGGCTGTGACCTGCTTTTTCTGTTTCCTCTAGCTCAAAAACCAGCAGCAATGGGGGAAAATGGTGATGGTTTATTTGGACAAAGGGCCACAGTGGGATTGCTTCCCTTATGTGAGCATTCCTCTTGACACAGTCTGGCTCGTGGCCCATATTAATTTGCTCAAAAAAAAAAAGAAAAAAGAAAAAAAGAAAAAAAACCCACGATATTCACATTCTTGGAGGAGTTGTGTGTTCCATCTGGATGCTGCAAACCTGCTAACCCTGTCCAAATACCTCCCATGTCCGCCTTGCTCGGTGAGTGATTTTTATGCGTCTTGTCAGTTAAATATATATGTGAGCTCCTCAGGCAAGAGCTGAGTGTGAGGGTGTCTCGTGCCCGTCACCGCTTCCTCCCAGCCGGAGGAGCACCCTTGGGAGATGATCACATCAAATATTTACCGCCTGAGTAGATCACAGTGACGTGTCACTCCGTTTGGGAGAGGTCTCGAGTCGGTGGTGTCAGTAAGTTTGTAAAAATTACCACGGAGGTGTGTTTTGTCAGCTCAGGTGTGAGCGGGTCTCGAAACTCCGGGGCTGTGCTGGCAGGTCTGTGGATAGGGTGATGTTAAAAGTCTCCCCTCTCCCTTTCTCTCTTAATTTCGGTGTTTCTATGGAAACAGATACTGAACAGGAATTGTTCTTCCCTGCCTTTTTCTCTTTCTCATCATTGGTGGGAAAAAGTGACATTTAGGTGAAAGCCAGAGCACCCAGCAGTTTCCCAAGGGTTTCTGTGACAGAAGGACCGGGTCCTCACTGCTTACCCCCCTCTTCACTTTCAAATCAAGGAACGTGGAAAATAGAGACTCAAAAATCTTCATTTCCTATCTAGAAAATTATTTCTGAATTTTAAGTCCAGAAGTGACTTGCGTGACCACAGCTTTGGTCAGAGCTTTGCCACCAACTGGAAGAGAAGGAGGCTACAGGGTGAGGACGGTGGTTTCTCAGACCTCTCCTGACCAACCAGACCTGCAGCACCTCTGGTTTGGGTTTCAGCTGGAGTGGAAATTCAGATTTATTTAAATTTACAGTCTGAGCACTGTACCTTCACAGAATTAAAACAGTCACTCAGGTCAAAGAGAATTTTGGTGAAATCAGCTTGGGGCCACAGGGGCTGGCCGGTGCTTTTTGGGGAGATGGAAGCCATCTGCTTCTACCATCTGGAGACATTTGGGTCTTATCTTCATGATGATCCTCCTACAAAGGAAGTAGGGGGTAAGGAGGTGTGTGTTGGAGTCAAAGTTGGGAAGAGAAATGCCTCTGCAGGTTGCAAGTGAAGCAGAATTTTGGCAATAAGACTTTCAGGAGGTGCTTTTTTTTTTTTTCCTTTGATGATGCTCTCGTAAGACTGGATGTTGCATGTCTGCTTAGCTGGAGAGGGACCTGGGACTCCTGTCCCATGTGGAGACCGTAGGACTTGGTGAACCCAGTGGATTTAGTGCTTTTGAGGCTTTTCTGCTACTCCTGAAGACTGTCGCTCAGTGCCACAGCAGAGTGACAAGTTCCACTGTGGTCCAAGTGTCCTTGTCTTTATTGCCAGGTGTTTCCAGTAATGGATGACACCCTTGTTTCATACCAGTCTTGCTGAGAAAGATGGCAATTCCTTCAGGACCAGGTATTCCATCACCTGTTGGAAATGCAGAAGGGAATAAGCCCCAATAATTTTTTTTAAACATAAACTAACTGTGATGACCTTCTGGCTACATATAGAGAAGAGACAGGGAAAAGGAAGGGAGGATGGCCAGCAGATGAAGGGCAGGTTCTGTGCTCAATCCCAAACCAAACCAGAGACCGATTGTACCATGGGTTGCCAGGTGAATAAATCACTTTTTAGAAGATTACTCATTTCTGTGGCATTCAGAGGCAAAGAACATATCTCCAGAAAAGCATCTGGTCCTGATCTCTGTGATGGGAGGGAAGGCTATCCATTGCCCTCCCAACCATCCTATGAACGAAAAGCAGAATGCTCGGATGATTTTGAGGCTTTTCTCAAGTTTCTCTATCCAGAGGCATGTGCCTGTGTTGGACTAGAGCCTCTGATGGGATCTAAGCTGCCATAGCTCACAGATTGAGCCACCTTGTCACGGGTGTCTGCTTCTTCATCAGCCTGCTGTCTCTGGGCCAATCCTCTCAAATGAAAGGAAGACATCACTAGAAAAATCTATGCTGCTTTATTCATCTGGAAAAGAAAGAGTTAATTATTATTTTTTTTTTTGAGCTTGCCTTCCTGTAAGTTTTGGTATTTAAAATTAATGAAGAAAATGAGAAAAAAAATAGGGATCAGATTACTCCTTCTCAGCTGTTTTGCTTTTCCTGGCAAATTGTTGCTTTCAGAGTTGTGGCACTTTTTCATTTCTTTTTTCTTTTTTTTTTTAAACATTGACATCTCTCATCATGTTCTATATAATGCTTTCTTGGGAATTACATGATGAGTGGATGGCCACTTACTCCTGGTCTTGCTCCTGGGGGCATTCTTTAGCAGCTGTTCTCCCCCTCTTTCATCCCTCCACCAACCTGTGGGCGTCTGACTCAGAGAGTTTTGGAGGTTCATTATGGAGTTTTCTCATGTAACACCGTTAATTAACTTGTGACTCAACATGTTCACATTAGAGAAGAGATAATTTACAGTTTTACTTTTGCTTTGCCTGTTTCTGCAAACAGCATGGATGTGTGATATAATTTCTTTGAAGCTGGTAACATTTGTAGGTTAGATGAGGTTGTAGAAGCCCCATCTGTGGAAACATTCAAGGTCAGGTTGCATGGGGTTTTGAGCAACTTGGTCTAGTAGGAGGTGTCCCTGCCCATGGCAGGGGAATTGGAATGGTCTTTAAGGTCTAGATGCCCCATTGTGGAAATATTCAAGGCCAGGTTGGGTGAGTCTTTGAGCAACCGAGCAACCTGGTCTAATGGAAGATGTCCCTGCTCACGGCATGGGGTTGGAATGGTCTTTAATGGTCTAGATAGTCTTTAAGGTCCCTTCCAATCCAAACCTATGATTCTATTTCTAGTGGTAATGGGAGTACTGGTATGCTAGAAACAAGCTGGGAAGGAAAAGGTCTTTTGTAAGCAATGAGTTTCTTGCACAAGTGTAGTTACATCGGAGGAGGCACCGCTGTGGACAGTGACCAGTTGGCCAATGCCACTCAACCCAGCACCAAATATCAGCGCTGAGCTCGCTGCTGCATGCTGGTGTGGTTGGTCAAAAAACATAAATGATTAGAGTTGGAAGGGACCTTAAAGACCATCTAGTTCCCCCTGCCCTGGGCAGGGACACCTCCCACCAGACCAGGCTGCTCAAAGCCCCATCCACCCTGGCCTTGAATCCCTCCAGGGATGGGGCAGCCGCAGCTTCTCTGGGCAACCTGTTCCAGTGGGTCCAAAGTCCTCCCATACATAGAGGGGCCAACCTCTCCGGCTCTAGATTTGCAAATGAAAAGGCGTCAACAAGTGTGGGGGCTGGTGGCAGTGGTTCATGAATTCTGCTGAGGTTTTGGTAAGAGCCGTGTGCCTGGACGCAGGAGACATTGCAAATAGCTTTCTGCTCATGCCTGCAGGCATACCTGCTGATGTTCATCAGAGGGGACCTCCCTCTTTGGAAACTTTAAATGCCCATATGTTTCTCTTTCTTCCAGTTTGCAGTTTAGGACTGGTTTGAAAAACTAAAGCATTTAGGAGAAGGAAAAATTGTTAAACCGAAGCCACTGAATTGGGGATCGAACATGCTGACAAGGAAAACAACTAAAGCCGCTCACAAGCTATTCAAAACACTCCTGCGCCCAAATAAGTACAATAAAAACTACAAGCCTAATCTTTAACTTTAGCTCACGGTATTGGAGTTATTAAAGTTATTAAAATCCAGTTGTTGGAGGGCTCGGGGACTCTGTTAAGGTATCTGCGGCTCATTGAGCCTCACATAGGAATTTTGCCCAGGGGGATTTTCTGGTTAATGCAGATGTTGACTGGCAAATTGCTTTCCGTCTGCAGAGCTGGCTGGGAGAATAGCTGGGATGCTTCTACGTGGAGGCACTTCTACTGCTGATGGAGGTGAAGAGGACCGAATGGGGAAAACTCACAAGTAATTCAAAACCCACATGTGGTATAGCCTGCTGGTGCTCGAATCCAGCTATAAATATTACGGATGGGTTTGGGATGGGATTTCAGCTTGGCCCATTGGCTCCTCTTCCCGGTGTGCAGCAATCTCATCTATCTCCAAGGTGGGCTACTGGCCGGGCAGCTGTGGCTCGGAGGAGCAGGACATCTCTCCTCTCCTCTCCTCTCCTCTCCTCTCCTCTCCTC
>VXAK01022074.1:15411-98501 GCA_013399435.1 Arenaria interpres
AAAAAAAAAAAAAGAGTTTTAAAGTCTCTATTTGTCTGCAGGAACATGTCAGAATTGGAACCATTTTTTTCCACAGGGACACAAAGCCCATGGTGGGAAGGAAAGTGCCGGTTTTGGGGGTCTAGGGATGGGGGATCCCCCACTGCTGCCTGTCTATGGTGGGGGGACCTGCCAAGGCTGCTGTAGGGTCAACATCTTTGCAAGGGAGCTGCAATGCAACGCAGAACTGTGTTTCCACCGAGTACCAATGCCTGTGCAGATATGTTTCCCCTGTTTATCGCCAATATAGGGGTGCTTGCATTTAATAGGATTCAATTAATTGGGAAAAGCTTGGGAAGCCAGGCCTCCTTTGCTTTCAGAAAGGCTGGGGAAGGAAAAGGACCCTGGGACGAGCCCTTGGGAAGGCTGACCCAGACCTAATGTCTGATTTGTGCTGCGCGGGATGCGTGAGGATCCTGGGTAAATTGCTCCCTTTATTAAGTGCACTTAAGGTCGGAAATGAATCCGTCTAATTTAAGTTGTACCAGACTAAATTTCGACTTCCAGCTAGGATAACTTCTGATAACGCCGCCTGCCAGGCTGCAGAGCACTCTCCGGTTGGGCTGCAGAGCACCGTCCATTAGATACAGTAGACATTATGGCCAAGTCACCTCTTAATCTTTTCCTCCGTGAGAACATTAATCTATTGAGTTTACGTCTTTCGCTACAAAAATGTATTTAACATTGTTCTTTGAGTGAATAACGAGCCGTTTCAGCCTACCAGCACCTCGTATTCTTGGCTCCAGAAGTGGGAGAGCAGTTTTCCAAAGTGCAAGTGTAAAAGTAAATACCCCTTCACACCTTCCTCCCGAGGAAAGAATATTGCTGCAGGTGCTTTTGGTCGAATTTAATGAAGAGTATTGCATTTCATCAAAGCATCTTTTCCCAGCCTCTTACATTTTGGTTATTTGCATCTTTTTGTCAGAGGATTTGGAGTTTTCACTGCAAAGGCTACCATTTGCAGAAAATATTTTTATAAAATCCAAAGTTCCATTTTCTTGGAAGACTTTTTCAGGGGGAAAAAAAAAAACCCAACCTATTTAAACAGCTTTCCCGGCTAAGCCTAAGAAAAGCTGTATGAGTCCATGTTACTTTTTCACTTGTATAAATGTGTTTAGTTTCACAAACGCAAAGGTGCTGGCACTGCAGGTGTGTTACTGGGTGATAAGTGCTGTTCATACCCTCAGTAACGCCGTGTGGAAATAAATGACCGCATTCCAGATTATTTTAAACTCCTGACGGTTTCCGTATGGAGAGGAAACAGCCCGTACAAATAGATTAAGCACAGAACCCATGTTTAATGTATGAAACTCTCCGAAGGCACCTAGAGCTAAAAGGCACTGCAGGAAAATGCAAAATCCCACGTGTTTGAACTGAATCGTTACAACTTTGGGGATTTTGCAGACAGAAACGCTAACAATTGTTGCACAGGGACGGTCTCCTTTTCTTTCCCATCCTTGCAAAGCTGCTGTGATAGATGCACGTCGCTCCCAGACGGAGAGCATCTCTAACGGTAATGAAAGCACCCCATAAAGCAGTGGGTATTGGTGGAACGTAATCATTAAGATGATTTTACTCCGTAATGAGATGTTGCGGAGTACAGCTCCATTCAAAGCCCTTTAAATAATGTTAACATTGAATATAATAACCTTACAGGGAAATAAAATCCCTCTCCGAGTCTGGTTCTGCCTCTGAAAGGGAATCAATTTTCTTTGCCTGATAGCTTTCTCCTGCACTTAACACAGATGGGGGAAGTCGGTTATTGTGAGGGTTGCCCATGAATTTCCTTATGAAGGTCAATTTAAAAAAAAAAAAAAAGAAAAGAAAAGGAAAGAAAAAGAGGTCTTGTGACCCCTATCCTGATGGCAAATGTGGATCCCCTGCCTTGCAGATCCCATGGGAAGGACCTGCCACTGCTGCTTTGGTGGTAGATGCAGTCACGGGGTGACAGCACAGCTCTCTCTTGGTCCTGCCATGGTAGGGCAAAGTTGCTGGTCTTAATTATATGCACAAGGAGCCTGTGTCATCCTTAAAATAACAATAAGGAATGAAATCATAGCCTGGACCAGGGTAATTTGGGCTCTGTATCCCTCTGGTTTAGCTGTGGCACCCTTGACCTGTGCAGTCCGAGCCACCTGGTGCATCCACCACGTCGCTTCTGTCGTGTTTCAGACAAAGGAATGTAAAGAAGAACAAATCTTAAAATGATATCACAGAATCATGGAATAGTTTGGGTGGGAAGGGCCCTTAAAGATCTCGTTCCAACCCCCCTGCCCTGGGCAGGGACACCTCCCACCACACCAGGTTGCTCCAAGCCCCCTCCAACCTGCCCTTCACCCCCTCCAGGGATGGGGCAGCCACAGCTTCTCGGGGCAACCTGGGCCAGGCTCTCACCACCCTCACAGCAAAGAATTTATTCCCCAGATCTCATCTCAATCTCCCCTCTTTCAATTTAAAAGTGCTCCCTCCTCGTCCTCTCTGCAGCTCTAAAAACCATGAGTTAACAATTTGTGGTGAAACCATGACAGTTCAGGCCAACGTCTACTCTCATTTACTGTACCAAAAGCCTGCTGAAGTCCAGATTAATAGCCTTTAATGAGCTTTCCAGGGATAACAAAAGGCAGAATTTGGCCCACGATGTATCTTCTGCAAAATGCAAAGCCCAGGGAACGTGTACGTGGGGTAATGAAATGCCTGCCGTCGGCAAAGTGGGGGTTCAGGTACCGGAGGGGGAGCATTTAACAGAAAAATACAACTCGGAAGTAATTTTCCCCGTAAAATTCCAACTGCAGAGTGTCACCATAATGCGCCGTAATGACTGGGAGGGGGTGTAATTTTAGAAAGTGGTTTTAAAATGCTGTTCTGGAATACATCTGGATTCTCTTAGGAACAAGCAAAATCTCATCAGGGACCACTTCAAAGACCATTTCCTCATGGTTAAATTATCTCGCGTGAGCCTGCTGTTGCATGTACATTGTTACATTATGTATGATTTTTGACTGCTCCTAATATGAACAAACTGCACAGTATTCCATTAGTGATTTTCAATTTGTTCCGAACCTTAAGTCCTGCAGACAGCCTTGCCTCGCTGGCTTGGGTTTCTAGGTGTACCCCGGGGAGAATTTCGCAGCCCTCCGGCCTGACGTCCTGCCTAGAGGCTTCGGAAAGTGGAATTAGTAAGCACGCCAATGTTGTATTTGTAATAGTGTTTAAGTGGCTTTTGGAGTTTGGATTCTTAGGAAGAAAAGAAATGGATTTTAATGGTGCTGCTGTGTGCCACGGCTCGGTTGAGCCGGTCTGACGGCCAGTCTCTGTGGCCGCTCTCTGGGACGTAGGTACGACACGACGGTGTCACGCCAGGTAATGTCTGCTCGGGTTTTATTTTCTCATTTTCCCTTTTTAGCTGGCAGGCGGGTGGCTCTCCTCGGTAAGTGGGGACAGTGATGCTGGGGCGAAGCACACGTGCTGGCAGGGGAGAGAAAATGATGTCATTTGCTTCCCGGCGAGGTACACCTGAACAGTACAGATGTCTTTTTACGCTCGTACCGTGATTGCACAACAGCGCATCAAATTAAACCCGTGTAGCTGCCTAAAGCCTAAGATCTGCTCATATTTCTCTTGGAGCGACTCCTTTGTCGTTTGGCAGATTAAGGGAGTGCAATTGCTGCCCTGTATCACCTGCTGCAGCCTGGCCCAGCAACTGCTGCCTGCTCTAGAGTAGGATCTGGAGACAAAATATAAATGGACTGTCTTAGGGTAGATGTTTGGTGGGAATATAGCAGGGAAGCTCCATCCTCTTGTTTGTACCACCAGCAGCTTCCTCTTGGAATCAAATCCAAATCCTTTTGTGGGCCAAAATCACGGGGAAGTTTAATAGATCTACAAGGTAATTTTTAGCTTCATTTTCTTCTGTGTCCACAGGTATGCTGTCTTATTTCAAACTCCATCAAACCCTTCTCCTCTTTCATGTTGTGGCCTGTAATGCGTGTTTTTGGGTCCATTCTCATGCAAACGCTGCTGGTGCTGACACACGATGTAACGGGCATACGTCCAGAAAGATCACCCTGTCTTTATTTTCCAGGAGATTTCCACTGTCTGTGCTCATGCAACGCATCAGGTCACCTCTTGTCGACTTCTCTCACTTGGGCCAAACTTCTGCAAGTTGATAAAATGCATCAGTGCTTTCCCAATATTACTCTTCCATGGAGGCAATTGCTGTGGCTGCCAGAGGGACATTATTCACTTGCCAGAAGGATGGAGGATAAAATATAAAATAGGCTTTCTCTGAAGATGCAGCCTATGTTACGAAGAGGCTTAAAAGCCTTGATGCTGCATCATCTTCTGTCTTTTTGGCATATAGTTTGCACCATGGTATCATCCTTCATGTGTCCTTCACTGGGGGAAAGACGTCTGAGAGTGTTCCCATCGCTTGTCACCTGGGGGGCTGGCCACGCTTTTACCTGACGCCTGGCACAGCTGGTGCTCTGCAGAGCCCTTTTTGGGGTGCCGTGGAGCCAAGCCTTCCTGCACCCCTGCAGCCCTGCCATGGGGACCGTGTGGGCCAGCCCTGCAGAGCCACCAGCCATCCTTAGGGCTGTGGGAGATGGCAGGGTGGTCCACATCCAGCAGCTGCTGCCGGGGGACACTCCCCACCTGCCTCTTCAGCTGTGAAACACTAAAGCCCTCCTTTCTTGCCAAGATCCCCAGCTGAGCTGTGCCTTTGTTTCTCCTGGCTCGCTGGTGCTCAGGGGTGTCCCCTCGCAAGCTGTGGGTGAAGCCTTTGTGCGGTCCCTGGATGCACCGGTGTGAGCAGGTACCTCGCACGTCTGCTGGGGACTAAGAAAATGCTAGTGAAATTTCAGAATGGAATGGAGAAGGAAAGGAAAGGAAAGGAAAGGAAAGGAAAGGAAAGGAAAGGAAAGGAAAGGAAAGGAAAGGAAAGGAAAGGAAAGGAAAGGAAAGGAAAGGAAANAGAGAAGAGAAGAGAAGAGAAGAGAAGAGAAGAGAAGAGAAGAGAAGAGAAGAGAAGAGAAGAGAAGAGAAGAGAAGAGAAGAGAAGAGAAGAGAAGAGAAGAGAAGAGAAGAGAAGAGAAGAGAAGAGAAGAGAAGAGAAGAGAAGAGAAGAGAAGAGAAGAGAAGAGAAGAGAAGAGAAGAGAAGAGAAGAGAAGAGAAGAGAAGAGAAGAGAAGAGAAGAGAAGAGAAGAGAAGAGAAGAGAAGAGAAGAGAAGAGAAGAGAAGAGAAGAGAAGAGAAGAGAAGAGAAGAGAAGAGAAGAGAAGAGAAGAGAAGAGAAGAGAAGAGAAGAGAAGAGAAGAGAAGAGAAGAGAAGAGAAGAGAAGAGAAGAGAAGAGAAGAGAAGAGAAGAGAAGAGAAGAGAAGAGAAGAGAAGAGAAGAGAAGAGAAGAGAAGAGAAGAGAAGAGAAGAGAAGAGAAGAGAAGAGAAGAGAAGAGAAGAGAAGAGAAGAGAAGAGAAGAGAAGAGAAGAGAAGAGAAGAGAAGAGAAGAGAAGAGAAGAGAAGAGAAGAGAAGAGAAGAGAAGAGAAGAGAAGAGAAGAGAAGAGCCAATTGCTGTAGCTTGCTCTTCCCCCCAGTCAGGGCAGGGATGGCTGCTGGCTCCTTGCATGTGTGCAGGCAAACACTGCAGCAAGTGTTGGAAGGTGGAGGTTAGAAAGAGCAGCCTGGGATGGGGAAAAACCGCACTGATTAATTGAAGCAATAAAAGTCAAACCAATCTTTCAGTAGCTTGAAAGGATTTCAGCCGTACCCAGAAGGATTCCTGAAAGTGGTTCTGAGATAGAAAGAAAAATAATTTGCCAAGAGAGTGCAACCACCTCCTCTCTGAGCATCCTCCTCCCCACAATGCCCTCAACACCCTTGCAGAGAAAGCTTCATGGAAATGTGGGAGAAGGCTGCTCTTTGCTTTGAATCATTCCTAGCCCTGTTGTTCAAGGTTTTGGAGACCTTTGTTTTGGGTCCATGTGTAAGGGAATGGCACGGTCTCAATTTTCCTGCCCAGAATGATTATCGTTAAGATTTAGCTTGCTGCGGTTCTTCCTGAGAGCAGAATAGCAGTTAAGAATAAAAAAATAAAATAAAAAAAATTAATTA
This sequence comes from Arenaria interpres, assembly GCA_013399435.1. Lineage (NCBI taxonomy): Eukaryota > Metazoa > Chordata > Aves > Charadriiformes > Scolopacidae > Arenaria > Arenaria interpres. Next base: position 21,559 of record VXAK01022074.1, read on the forward strand.
CAGAGAATATATTCTCTTTTTATCAGTTAATACTTTTGTGTGTAATCTGAGTCACTTTTGTGTGAATCAAATATAATCATCCTCATAACACAAGGTAATTAAATGAATCATAAAGCGATGGCAATTACCTTCCTTCTCCTTGGGAAGCCCTTATCTGGGATTCGGCAGGGCTGGGCGGGCTCTCCTGGGGGAAGCTGGTGGTTGTGGAGGTGGGCGTTGTGCGTGGGGGTACACGGTGGAGGGAAAATGAGATGAGCTCTGAAAAGAGGGATGAGCTCTGGATGGAAAATTAAAACATGGAGTGGTAGAAGAAGTTTGTGAATCTTTTCTCTGGTCTTTCTGGTCCCTGTGCACCCTGTGGCCACTGTGGAGGGGGCTGCCAGGGAGGGATGTGCTTAATGAGGTTGACCACTAGCAAACACATCAGCCAGTAACCGAAATGGGCTGAGTTAGGGGCTAAAGGCCAGGTTAAATATCAAATGGAGGAAATGGTTGGTGTCAGAGAAACCTCTGGTGGTGTTAGGTCCCTGGAAGAGCTTTTCTCCTAGACACTGGGTGCCTGGTGTCTGGTGGTGGCCAGTGACCAGAAGACTTCCTGTAGGCTGTGGGTCTACTGCCCACCTCAGGCTCCTGTGCTTTGAAGTAGGCAACAACCCTGCGCCCTGAGAGGGTATAAACACTTCTGGTCACTGCTCATCATCCCAAACACTGACCTGCCTCGTGCAGGGTATGAGCCTCAGAAGCTGATGCCGCATCCCTGCTCCACAAGGGGAGCTCCTGCAGGGGCAAGACTGAAGTGAGTACATACTGGAAGAGGAAAAGAGAAAAATACATATTACCTCCTTTTATAGATATTAAAGAAGATACTTTTATGGCTCATCAACAAACAAGGCCGTTTTGTTCAACGTACTCTAACATATACCGTGTATGTATCCAGCAACTTCAGCTCTGACTTTTTTCAGGAATCCAGTAAACCCAGAGTAGATTGTTGGCTTTTTTTAATTGACTCCAGTATAGCTTGAGGTAGGCATTTGATATCCTGACATTACTTCTGATTTGATGTCATGTGCAATTTTCTCAAAGCTATTTGACTTCCAAATCAGCACCTCTGGCTATACTTTGGTTTTTTTCTCTCATCGGTGGTTTTGGGGGATGTTTATATCCCCCCAAAAATTTGCTATTCCATAAAAGGTCATGACTTGTGAATGTTTAAAGAAATGAGATTTCCAGGCAACTCAAGTTTGCTCATACTGAAAGCCAAGTAAAGTTGGATGGATAATGGAATTTAAAAAAAAAAAAAATATCCAAAAAGAGAGAAAGTAGATTCTAGTGAAATAAAATGTTTATTTTTTTTTCTTTAGGGTCAAACCAAACCATCTCATTATATCCTAGATGAAATCTGGGTGGGGTATTTTGGGGTTAGTTAATCTTACTGTTTAACCTCTTTTTCAAAAGTATTGATTTTGCCATTTTGAAACGAAGTGTCAGGAGGAAACATTCTGCTGTTTCTGAATTTGCTAAATTCAGCCAGAATTCATGTATCATTTCATTCCTCCCAAAACACTGTTCTTCTGCTAATTTTTAATTAATTTCCGAATTTATGCTCCACAGAAGGAAAGAAGTGGGAAGAACAGACTTCCAATTAATTTTTGCCAAGACTTGGGAGATACCGCATTCGGGAAGAGCTGCAAGACGCTGGTGGGTCCCATGGAAGCAGAGGACACGGCACCATGGAGGTCCTGGAGGGATTTTGCACGCCTTTTCCCCCTTCCCCACATTGATGTGACCTCTCTCTTCATCTGAGTCCTGTTTAGAAAAGCAAACAGAAGAAAAACACAGCAACATAAAATCTGTCTTGAAATCTGAATGCTGATGGGGCCATCCAAAATAATCTGATAAAATTAATGTATTTTTGATAAGGTGTTTCAGACGTTATTTCCAACCTGGATATTCACTGGACGCTGGATATTCACGAATTCTGTTGAGAAGAAAACACAGTAGGAATGAAATTTGTCACAGCTCCTTTTGCTCAGTGAAGAGAAGTGAAGGAGATGAAATGTTTATGATCTGTCGCAAATCAATATGGATCTGGAAAGTCTTTGACACATTCATACTTTTTATGAAAGAGTGTGAGAGGATGGAGAATACCAGGAAAAACAATGTTACAGAACACTGACACCTTTGTCTGTGATCTGATGGGATGTGACTGATGTACCATCAGCTGAGAAACCTAGCAAAACACGACCCGCAGACCATGAATTGAGAACTGAGATGAAGCCAACTCCCCTGTGGGTTTCCTTTTATTAAAACAAATGATATTCATATTTTATGAAGTGCACGGTAAATCTATCGTATAACTGAAGAGTAAGAGGAATTTTATTCTCTGGTTTGAGAATACATGGTTTTATTTACTTTAGGTATCTGAGATTTGTAGCTGAAATGTGGTGAGGACAATGCCTCCAGAGTACATGTTCCTCAATGGGCACAGCTGGATGCAGAGCATGGGGGACACAAGATAAGAATCGTAGAATCATACAATGACAGAATAGTTTGGGTTGGAAGGGACCTTAAAGATCATCCAGTTCCATCCCTCCTGCCCTGGGCAGGGACACCTCCCACCAGACCAGGTGGCTCCAAGCCCCCTCCAACCTGGCCTTGAACCCCTCCAGGGATGGGGCAGCCACAGCTTCTCTGGGCAACCCGGGCCAGGGTCTCATCACCCTCACAGCAAAGAATTTATTTCCCAGATCTCATCTAAATCTCCCCTCTTTCAGTTTGAAGCCATTACCCGTTGTCCTAATACCACATGCCCTTCTAAAAAGTCTTTCCCTATCTCTTCTGTAGCCCCCTTCAGATACTGGAAGGCTGCTGTAGGTCTCCCCGGAGCCTTCTCTTCTCCAGGCTGAACAACCCCAACTCTCAACAACCCCAACCCCTGTCCTCACAGCAGAGGGGCTCGAGCCCTCGGAACATCTTCGTGGCCCTCCGCTGGACTCATTCCAACCGGTCCATGTCCTTCTTGTACTGAGGACTCCAGAGCTGGATGCAGTGCTCCAGGTGGGGTCTCACCAGAGTGGAGCTGAGGGGTGGAATCACCTCCCTGGACCTGCTGGCCACACTTCTTTTGATGCAGTCCAGGATGCTGGGGGCTTTCTGCGCTGCCAGCACGCACTGCCAGCTCATGTTGGGCTTAAGACCATCACCTGGGACCAAATGTGGGGTTTTTGGAGCCAAGTTGGAGTTGTGGTGGCACCGTATTGCAAAACATAACTATTATTCTGTTGGTTTATTGTAGAAAAGAATGCTTCGCTACAGTTTTATGCATTTTGCCTACTTTGAGATCGTTTTGTAATTTGTTTTGTGCTAAAATCAACCAACATTTTGACAAGGGCTGGGAGGGATTTTTGACAAAATCTTGGTGAAGTTTGACAAGGCTTTGACAAAGAACCAAGGAAAATCAGCAGTTTTGGCTGAGCTTTGCTCTGAGTTTTGGGTTTGTGTTCAGAGCAAGGACATACACAGACAAGGACATTTTGGAAAGAGCCAAATCACTGGTCTTTTGGGCCATGGCAAACCACGAATGAGAACTGCTGACCATGAACCACCTTCTTTGAAAAGATGGAGAGGAGGGAGCAGATACTGCTGTGCTTGGTGGAGGAAGGCAGTGAAGAGGAGATGTGGGAAAGTTCTCAAATGCTCCTCCCCATCACACTCACTCTGTTTATTATGAATACAATGGAAAGGGTTTTAAATTAATGCAAAGTTTGATAGAGCTGTACCATGCCTGCTTTTCACTTGCTACTTTAATTCAAGTGATTCTTGTTCTTATAGAGTTGGTTTGGTGTTTTAAAGGATGGAGAGTTCCTGTGGTTTTGGTGCATATCGGGTATTTTCAGCATTGCTGACCTGCCTTGTGGTACAGATGATATATTCATTTAAATAAAACACTGATGGAAAATTTTACTCTTACTGCAGAGGCATCAACGGAGACCACAATATGTGTGGATTGCATTTATAGTTCCTCTGATTTACATGATGCACATTACTTAAGAAAAATGGAGAATGAAGAGACCAGGAGAAAATAAAGGTATGATTTCCTCTGCTGCCACTCATGGCTTTGTCCTATATCATTTTGAAAAACACGAGACTGCTTAAAAATATCCTGCAATCGCCCATGTCTTTGTTTTCTGTCGGAGACGTCTATGGCTTGTTATGCTCTTTACTCTTGGCTTTCCTGCAATCTTCTGGCTGTTTAGCACTGAAATAATGTAATCCAATTTTCTTTGTTGCCATAAAGGCCTTAATTATGGCTTCACGGGATATTGTAATCAGAACCCGTTGGATTTTCTCATATGTCAAAGTGACGTCTGCTTCAAATTCATCAGTGTCCTTGTGTTGTTGTAAGCACTCGGAGAGTCTGGAGGTCATGCCTTGCCCCATGTGTCATTGCCAAAGATGAATTTATTCAGCGTCATTTCTCCTACAGCAACATAAACTCTCAGCTTGCTTTGAATTTTTGCCTTTATGCGTAGGTTATTGCCGCAGAAATGCGATAATCTCTCATTTGCGCCAGTGCTGATAATGTCTTTCCCTCTTCAGTTTTTCTGTTGACGTTTGCAGGATGAGTTTTCATCTCTCTCATCCTTACACCCCGGGTCCCCCTTGGATGGTGGGGTCTGTGGGGGCCACGGGGTCTGCGGTGAAGGATGGACACTGCAAAGGTGCACCATGGTCCTTTGCAGCCTTGTTTAATTAACAGATGGGGTTTGTGTCTGAAGAAAAAAAAAATGCAAATTATTCTTTTTTTTGAAAGCACCATTATCCTGTGTTTGCCAGGATACGTTTTTATCACAAATACATTTTATGGTAAAGGTGGTGTTGGCTTGTCTCCAGCCCATATATCTCCAAGTCACCTCTCCAGGTTTCTTTTGTGGGGGGGGGAAAAAAAAGAGGAAAAGAGGAAAACATTATTTCTGGTGCCTCTCTAGGATCTTTTGCGTGACTTTTGTGTTTCAGAAATGGCCAAGGATGGCTGGGAAGGCTGTGGAGCACAAAGGCGGTGGGGATGGAGCTGGGTTTTGCAGGACCACCAGGAGGTTCCTGCAGCCCCTGCCCACGGGGGACAGGCGTTTCAGAGAGCAGGGGGGGTTTCAGCCCTGGGATGGGCACGGGGAGGTGGGTTTGGTGCCGAATGTGTGCCCTGTGGGTGAAGCAGCAGATGCTGGAGCAGAAACGATGTGCCCCAATGGGAGAACTTTCCTTAGGGCTGTGAATTTGTTAAAATTTCCAGCAGTGCGTGTTGAGCATGGCTGAAGACAGGGGGGTGGGCTCGCTCCACCCGGACCTTGCTACCTCCCTGAGTGTGGGCTGGCAAGCTCTGGGCTAGTTTCTTTCCCTAGAAAAGCAAATTAAATCACTTTTGTTATGTGTTCATGTCCAAAGTGTAATGCCAAGAGCTGGATCCCTATTTCTCCCATCCGACCTCCAGTTTGCCCTGGTTTGCTGGGGGTGAAAACCATCCTCCCGTTAAATACAGCCGTAAGATTTTCCAACCGTGTTTCCAACCCTGTTTACCCACGACCCTCCCCCTTTTAAAATAAAAGCCCGAGACAGATTATAGCTATTTCCCAGGTTTAATCACTAAATACATTGTGAATTATTTTATTTTCCCAGAAATACCAGTTTGAGCGATGCGTGGCTGACCCCAGGGAGCCTGTTTAGGGGCATCCTCCCCAAAGCGAATCCAGCTGGGTGTGAAATGAGCCTTTTTGTCTGGCGGAGCTGCGGGAGGGGGTCGGTAGGGGCAGATCGATACAGCCCAGCATCTGAAACAGCCCAGCCAGGGACCATGGGACAATAGGAAATAAGGTCTAAAAGCTCCACGCTGAATGCAGCCCATTGCAAATAATAATAATTTTAGCGGGAGCGAAAATTGCTCCTCTTGCTCCTGTTTTAGCAGTTCAGCTGAAGCCCTGAGCCGGGAACGATGCCCTTGGATGTTGTTAGTCTTTTCCTAACCTGAGTGCGACATTAAAATCACAGCTCCACGTGGATCCACCCAACCCTTGCTAGATTTGTAAGCAAGTCCCTCCACGCAGCCTTGCTCCTATTGCTCTAAATGGTGCTTCTCCATCTCCCCAGACAGCCCGTCTTGGTTCATAGCAGCAGCGTCCTGCCTTCGTGTCCTTTTGTACCGTGTTTCAAAGTAATTAAGCCAAATTTCTCCAAAGTCCCAATGACTAATTCTTTGCTGCAGAGCCTTGATGTGCGTACGATGTTATTTTATTGCGTCTTCCGCTATTTGCAAGCGTTTATCGCCGAGAGCAGTAAAGGCAAAGGCAGCTGCTGTTTCCAGCAGGGAAAATACCCATTGTTGTTTGCATGTATGCAAAGTGAATGTCTCCGCAGGATTTCTGGCAGGAGGGCTGTTTGTGGGGATGAGAAGTCCAGTCTGTGTGTGTGGGGGACGCCCTCAGGCTGGGACCTCCTCTGGTCCACAGGAGCATCTTCTATCGCTTTGAAGCCAATCCATACACCAGCTCAGCTGGCATTGCCACAAATGAGGCTGAATTTTGGTGGGCTTTATGCTTGTTTTTCCCTGTATGTGGCATTTATTTTCCCACTTTATTGCCTTGCAGGTGTAGGAAGCCTCTTTGCAGCAAGGCAGTACTTCAGCGAGCTTTGAACCTCGGTCTTTGCATCTTCCCAAGGAGCTGTATGCAATTTGTTGGTCAAATACCTCCTCCTCAGAGAGAATGTAAAATCAGATCCATCAATGTTATTTGCACAGTCTTCTGTTACTTACCAAGATATTTTTGGGAGCTGAAAAAAAGCCTGTAAAGTTCACGTTAACATTTCCCAACTCCATTATTCTGATATTTGGGTTCAAGACAGAATTTCATTTGCCAAGTTTAATCTTAAAATGCCAGCAAGGAGCCGCCATGGAACTATTTCATTTTCATGGAAAAAAAATATAATTTAACATTGACAATGAAGGAGTGAATGAACTTGAAATGATTTTTCCCTCCTGTTCTTTTCAGACTAGCAGGAAAGCCAGAGCCCAGCCCCTCCAAAAGCTCCGGTCCATCCATCAGGGAACGTAAATCACAGCCTCCACGCGAGGTGTTACCCTCACACAGCTTTATGGTGGCTATAATTTAAGCCTTCATGGACTGTGAATCTTTCTCAGAAGTTAAAGGGTGTTCACCCTGCCTTTCTCTCTTGTTACTGCGTGTGGGAAACACTGCTCATACTTAGAGCATCCCTTCTGGTTCAGCTCCCCAGGAGTGCTCACCAGCTGGATAGGGCCCGTGCCACACCCGTTCCCATCTTAAAAACATGAAGGATTATCTTATTTTCTAATTGAATTTTGATTTGGAAGTTGTCAGAGATGAGAGCTTTGCATTTAAGCAAGGACTTAGCATTTGATTTGGTTTATTTGGAAAAAGTTCCCGTCAAAATACTCCGTATTTCCTCAGCTTTGTTTCTCCTGCAAGATCCCAGCCTTGTTTACTCCTCTCCTTTTTGCTTTAGTGTCCTGACCCTGCCCTTTTCCTCCTTCTTCCTCATACTGTGCTTTGTCATTAAATCTTATGATTATTAAATAAAGTCATTTCTGCTCGGTGCCATTGCCCTCAGCTTCCAGCGGTCCTCGGGGAGATCTATCTGAGGACAGCACATCTCTTAAATAACACTTGTAATAATACTTAAAGAGCGCGATATACGGTAATTGCTGCCGTTAGTGCACTAATGCATCGTTTGCTCAGCTCAGGCTGTGGTCGCAGGCTCCAGCTCCACCAAAACCTTCCCAGTGCACCCACTGGGTTGTTTGAAGGATTGTTTGTGGGGGGAGGGGGTAGGTTGTTTTTTGGTGGTTTTTTTTATAGTTTTTAATTGTGGAGCGGATGAGGAAGAAGGCAGCGTATAAAAGATTAATGGTGCTATTGATCACGTAACAACTTGGCGTGCAAAGCTGCTGGAGACATCTGAGGGCTACTGGCGTTCCCAGACATGAAAGCTGAGGCAGGCGTGTGTGTTTGCCTGCGTGACATCGTTTCTCCTGGGCTTTTTTCCCCCCCCCCTTCATGTTTTCACTCATGTTCTGCGTATGTAAAATGAAGCGCTGTGCAGAAGGAAGTAGAGAATAATGAGGGTCAGGTGGCAGGCTTCTTATTTATGAAGAACCCCCTTGTAGCCTTCAAAATAGTTTTCCAGGGTTGTTGGGCAATCAAAGCCAAGGATAAAAATCGCAAGATCAAATAAATAACATGGTACTAACGAAGCTCTATCTACATGCCGGCAAATGTCAGGGAAAAAAGGGTCGAACATGCAAATGCCTCTTCAACTTGCTCCCCAGGGAAAAGTTCAGAGAGACTGAAGGTCATCTTAGACATTGCAGATGGATATAAATTGATGCCGGAAGAAAGAATCACAACGGGAATCTTTCTCTGGTTTCCAGGGTTTGATCCCCAAAGAAGCCTTACATCTGAGATGAGCTGGGGCATAAATACAGTTCTGGGCTGTAAACTGGAAGGTCTCCATCTCTGTTGGTGGTGAGCTGGTGGGACAGGCAGCACCCCTTGATCCACTGGTTAGAAACTGGTCTCGTGTCAATAAATATGAGGGAAGGCAGAAGTCATTCTTGCTTCTGGATGTCCCGAAGCAGCCTCCGTGATATCTTTGCGTACAGCCCCAATTAATTGTGTTATTTAATGGTACACTGGAGGATGCACTCAAATAGACAAGGAGCAATTCTGCGCTGACAGCAGGGATGAATTAGATGACCTAATTCTCCAAAGTATGAGATTTCAGACTGCTGTATCAGCTCCATGTCCTGGGGTAAGCATTTCATGCTGCATCTTGGCACACTCTGAGTTGTCCAGCCCCAGCACGGTGTTTGGCTGCCAACGCATGCCTTTCCTGTCCAGGTTCCACCTGAGACTGTGGAAATGTACCTATATTCTTCCTGATTACTGAATTTTTTAAAAATATGTCTGAGAAGATACCTTGACATCTTTGATGAGACCCTTGAGCAGCAAATGTGTAAGCCTTTTAGTCCTCTCATTTATGAACAGCTGAAAACACTCAGAGCAGCAATGATGGAAAACGAGACAAGAGCATCTGACAAAAGCAAATAAATATCTTATTTAATACATAGCAATAGTAATAATACATAAAAATTGCCACAGTATATAAATTCTGGAGCACAGCTTCTGCACAAAGATAACGCATAATTTTTTTTGTTGAAAACATTTAAACTTCCATATACCAGAAGGAAATACGAATCGAAGAGGCATCAAGACCTATTTAAAAAACAACATTGGCCGTGACCATTATTTAATTCTGGGGGGTCTGACAAGATTAATGAGAAACAGCTCTCCTCCCTCTAACACTAGAAGGAACTCCATCAGCTTGAACTATGAGGTGAGTGAAGCTTTTTTTTTGTTGTGTTTTTGTTTTTCTTTTTTAAACCAGATTTTCCCTTCCTCTGTTTCTGAAGTATCTTCATCCTCTTCCTTATAAGAGAATCATAGAATCACTTAGGTTGAAAAAGACCTTTAAGATCATTGAGTATAACCATAAACCTAACACTTCCAAATCCACTACTAAACCATGCCACTCAGCATCATGTCTATGCATCTTTTAAATCTCTCCAGGGATGGTGACTCCCCCACTTCCCTGGGCAGCCTGTTCCAATGCTTGACAAACCTTTCAGTGAAGAATTTTTTCCTACTATCCATCCTAAACTTCCCCTGATGCAACTTGAGGATGTTTCCTCTTGTCCTATTATCTTTCATTTTGGAGAAGAGACCGACCCCTACCTCACTACAACCCGCTTTCAGGTAGAAGATGTGATTGTGAAGGCCATCTAACTTAGCTCTCAATGCATTCAGATTTCACCACCTTCACAGAAAAAGACCCAACCAACCCAACCCAAAGCTTGTCCTAATTTTCCCTTACAGAGGCAGGGACTTCCAAGGATCCCAGCTGTATTTTGACATCAGTCAACCCTTACTGGCTTGATCTGAAGGTCCTGCTGCGTTGCTTCCTTGTGCCCAGCATCCGTCCCACCACCACACTTGGTGGTTTTGGTGGGGGCTGTGTGGCTGTGTGTGTGTTTATCACTGCCGGGAATGAACAGCCAGCTGGGTTTGGGTGTTGGAAGAGCTGAGGGTGTCCCCCCGATAGCTCCGTGGTAGGGGCTGGAGCCCCAGCGATAACCCGGGGGGCAGCCCCGTGGGGAGGGCGTCCGGTTTCGGCACGGATTCCTTACCCGGCGTTAAGCTACCTCTTGGCTGCTCTCCAGAATGTAAACATACTTCAGGGCTGGGACTTGGGAAGTAATTTAAAATGTGTTAGCTCTAATGTTGGGAATTTGGGACTCCCGAAGCCCAGGGCCTAAAAGGAACATTGTTTGCCTTCTCATTAGCCCTTTTGCTGAACTCCGGTAACAGCCTCCCTGGATTTTCCCACCAGTATCTCTTTATCTAATGGGGCTGAGAAGGAAAACCTGTTGCAAGCATTAAATATTTTCTGATCGTTCGTACGCTTAATTGTGGCTCTGTAGGATCATATTTATGGTCTACAGAGCTCTTATGGCTGTTTCTTATGTTACAGCTTTAAACTCTGAGGATGCTGCCAGCTGCGGAGGTGAGCTGCCTGGGGACACGCGAGCTGGGTTTTTCGGGGGGAGCTTTCCTTCCCATGCTGCCGGTGGGTCATTTCTCCTGGTGCTCATGCAACAAGGAGGAAAAAAGATGTCCAGGAGTTTTAAAAAAAAGCGTTGAGAAACGCCTCTGCAGGAGGGGCTGGGGAAGATTTGAGTATCCCTGCAGGACAACCCTCCCCGGGGCTGCCTGGGATGTGGCCATGGGCTTTTCCTGATGGCTCTGCCTCTATTTCTGATTTCCATAGCAGCATGTCTCAGGCCCAGGGTCTCTCCTGGGGCCTGGTGTGGAAATGTTTGGTAATTCCCATGTGTGTTGAGCTCAGATCAAGAGCCAGGTTGGCCATGAGGAGCTCTGAACCATGGGGACACCTCTCTTCTCCTGCCCATGGAGAAACATCTGGGCAGCTTGTGTCTTACTCTGTTTCTTGTCTCCAAACTATTATTCCCCCTGCAAAATAAGCTGAAAATAAGGCTGGATATTTAGTTGATAATCAGGATCACTGCATTAAAGCTGATGGATAAAGTGAAGATGTGGGCCACTAATTTATCGAAGTGCTTAAAAACACTAATGACAATGGCTGAGTGAGCTTTTGACTGTCCACCCAGCCATTGCAGCAGCCCGTGTGTGTCTGCAGGGTAAAATCCATCCATTTTATCCACGCTCAGCAGTGTTTGAAGGGAGACGGTTTTCCTGCAGCCTCAGGAGTGGGAAGGGCCACGCATCTGCGCATGGGGCTGCTGGAATTGCATTTTTCCTCTCACAAAATCTGAGCTGAAAGGACTGGGTCCCCTCCACTGAGCATAGCCACCACTGGTAGTCCCAGAGGAAAAGTGCCTGCCATCTACCAGATGTGCAGGAACAGGGGCTGGACTTATCTGGGAGGGATCCTCCTCCAGCACGAAATGAAACTCTTCCATTTGGGGTGATTTTGGGAAAGATCCCCCTCCAGCAGCCAAAAACCAAGTCTAGCAAGCCCATGCCAGGATCTGCAGCAGGGAACAGGTCAAGGGTTTGTGGCATCACTTGTGTGAAGGAGGTGTCCCCCACACGTGGCTTGCTCTCCTGCGCTGTACTCCAGGAAAGCCATGAGGGTGGAGGATGGAGGATGCAGGGTGGAATTTAAAGGACGGAGGGTGAAAGATGAAGGATGGAAGGTGAAAGATGAAGGATGGAGGGTGGAATCTGGAGGGTGGAGGTTGGAGGGTGGAATCTGAAGGATGGAGGGTGGAAGGTGGAATCTGAGGGATGGAGGATGGAGGGTGAAAGATGAGGGATGGGGGGTGAAGGATGGAGGGCAGAGGATGGAGGGTGGAGGATGGAGGGTGGAATCTGAAGGATGGAGGGTGGAAGGTGGAATCTGAGGGATGGAGGATGGAGGGTGGAGGATGAGGGATGGAGGGTGGAGGGATGGAGGAGTGCACGCCAGGGTTTCAGGGCTGGTTTTGCCAGCAGGAGCCTGCAGTTTTCCAAAGCTATCTTAAGGTGGCAGAGTTGCAGTCTGCTGGAGGCTGAGCCCTGGGGCCGGTTGGTTTGCAATCCAAGGGGAAGAAAGGTATTTCAGAAAAATGATCATTCGTCTTGCAGAGCAGGCTGAGCTTTACAGGAGAGAAAAAGATCTGAAAGCAAATTAGCCCATACTAATTAGAAATGTGCCGGCATTGAAATATTCGGGTCATTACAAATTTGTGACTCCCTTTGAATTTCTCTGCGCCAGCAAATGGGCAGATGGCGAGTGATCTCCTGCAGCCGGTGTCCCACCCTGCCTCTGCAAACCAGCGCTGGTTGCGTGCCCCAACTGGGGCTGGGTGCTGCTCACCACCCTGTGCCCCCCCAAGGCTTCTGGTGGGATGTTTCTCTTCCTTGGCAGAAACCACTGCCACCCAACGTGCTGCAAAATCGATGGCACCACAGGGTGGAGGAAAGGGTATGATGCCCAATAGCATTCTCGCAATCTAGTTGCTGGAAAGCCGAGTCAAATTGCATGGTTTCAACTGAGCACTGGAAAACGAGCTTGAAATTAGCTGTGTTTAGCTGCGTAACGTATGTTGGGGTCGTTGGTATCTCTTAGAGCACCCAGACACAGCCGTCCACATGCTCTCAGGGTAGGATGGATGTCTGAATAGTGGAATATTTTGTTTCCTGAAGAAAAAATGAGCTGGAATCACATGAGTGTTAGTTGTATTGTTATGACTTGTTATGTATAATTTCAAATGCTAGTAAACTCTATCCAACGTAGCTGAAACCATTTCAGTTCATTATCTAGGTCTAAGGATTTCTGCATTTGGGTGTTTACAGCATTTAGAATAGAAATTAATATAGTGGGAAATAATCCTTAGCACTTTGATGGAGCTTTTGATGTGTGTACTTTGGAGGTGATCTGCCTCCATTAGAGGGGCAGGAGTCATGCCAGCGTGTGGAGAAGATGCCACAACTGGGATTCAAAGCCAGCTGCTCCTCCCTCGTTTCCACAGCCCATAAAAGAGAGCATCGCCTGGACACGCCTGACCCACCCTTTGGAGTCAGAAGGTAAAGCAGAGGTGAGGCTGTTCATCAGGGGAAGTTTTATTCCATAAAGAGCAAAAATGAGGAATAACTCTATTTTAGTTATGATTCCTTCTGTCCTCCCTCTGCAAAGTAGCACGGATGAGTCCATCGTATGTATTGCTGGTATAGTGAGACATGACAACTCCAGAAAACCCTGAGAGATGTGCCCAGCTTTCAAAATGAAATGCTAAATGGGAAGAGCTTTCCCCAGCTGCCCTCGGTGGAAGATGCCACCATTAGTGGTGCAACCACCACCAACGGTGTGCAGTCAGCTATCAAACACAGGGCTGCTAGTCAAGTCGCTGCTGGTGCTGAGAGGTCCTTGGCCTTCAGAAGGTGAGGAGATAGAGCTCCAGGAAGTGGAAGGCTGGGCTGATGTCCTCTCTGTGGGCACAGCAGGCTTTGCTGTTTAACTCAGCTCAGAGCACTGAGCCAGCTGCGTTTCAGGAGGAGGAAAGCCGGGGGGGGAATTTCTCAATGTATAACAACTGAAAGAAAAAAAAAATTAAATAATTTGGGCCTGTTTCTTATCTGCTGCGACTATTTGCCGTGTTCAATAAGCCATGAAATTCCTCATTTCTCAGCAAGGATGCAGCGGGCAACCACAGCGTGATGCATTGCAGGCTCCCTGCCCGCCGACCTGTGTGTGTTAAGCACCTGGAGCTCACGCTGTCGATACTTTCACCAGTGCTGAGAAACCCCGGTGGAGATGAGACTGCCTTCAAAGGATGAAGAAGAAAACACAGGTTTGGCCCTCAGCTGGTGTTTAACCTCTTCTTGTGGCAGCTGGTTGCTGAGCCAGCAAAATGTGGAGCTTTGGCTGCGCCGGGCAAGACCCTCCTGGGACCATGAGCATCTGCTCCCATAGAGTGTAAGAGGGAAGGGTGGTCAGTGGCAAGTGACCTGTCAAACCCCCTCTCCTTCTCCCTCCTGAGGGTACAAATTCTCTGATAAAGGGACAGCCAAGACGGTTGTTTATGCATTAATTATTGTTGCTTGGCCAGGGCAGGTATCTGCTGCAGAAGCACTGAAAGGACAAGTTCATCTAAGAGCTATTCATGTTTTCAGGTTCTCTATGTCCAACTCTGCTCATACCAAAGGTAGACGAGCATCCTAAATTTCACCTCTTGTGTTTCTAGACGGTGTCTGATCTCCCACGTACATAGATATCTCTCCTGCCCCTAATTTCATTAGCGGTGCCCTCTTGAGAGCTGATCCAAATAGCCCACGTAGGGTCGGCTGAGGTGCAAACATTCAAATGACTCGAGCAGAAGGGATGGCGTAGCCCAGCTCTGATCACCCTCTTTCCTCGTCATTATGCACTTCCACTGGCTTGGAGCAATCAGGCGTACCGCTATCAAGGACATTGACGGATTAGCCTCATCAGTCCCCTGCTGTGACCGCCAACTTTCCCTATATTAATCAGAAAAAATAGCTCCCTGATTGCCATTTAAATTGCACAAAAGATATATTTGTCTTGTGGTAGTCCATGGCATTTCAACGTGCTGCGAGATGGCGACGTCTTAAAGGAGCTTTGCTGCTGTGGTTCCCGAGAGGTTGGAAAAGCAGAAAGCTCGTCAAAAGAAACATTTTGCTTCGTTCTGTTGGTCTCAGGCCAAACGTGCATCAGTATAAAAAAATGCAACACCTCTCTGAGACTATCGTGGTGGCAAGTAGATTATACTGGGTAATGTTAAATACCTATACTTGTTACTGTGACTTGGGTTCTGACTTGGGCTCTCCATGTCCTCCCGCTTTTGGACATGGCATCTGTACTGCCTCATTTTTCCTTCTGAGCTGGCAAGAAAAGTAATCTTGCCCCTATAACTGAGATGATTGGGGTGTAGAGTTGCAATAGCATTTGTTTTTCCTTCTTCTATCCTCCAGGACTGAGATGAGTCATATCTTATTAATTTCTGGACACTTTATGAGTCTGTGGTCCCCTCCTACTCTGCAGCCACAGCTGCTGTTGTACATCACAGACTCACAACGAGACATCGAGCTAAACCTGAGGTTCAAAATCTGATGATCAAATTTGAGTTTTGTGCATCGTTGTGGTGGGTTGACCCTGGCTGGGTGCCAGGTGTCCACCAAAGCCACTTTGTCACTCCCCTCATCGGCTGGACAGGGGAGAGAGAATGCAACAAGAGGCTTGTGGGTCGAGATAAGGGCAGGGAGATCATTCACCCATTACCATCATTGGCAAAATGGACTCATCTTGGAGAAAATTAATTTAATTTATTCCCAATCCAATCAGAGTAGGGTAATGAGAAATAGAAACTAAATCTTCAAACACCTTCCCCCCACCCCTCCCTTTTCCCTGGGCTCAACCTCACTCCCCGTTTCTCCACCATTGGCACAGGGGGACAGGGCATGGAGGTAGTGGTCGGTCCATCACACATCTCTGCCACTCTTTCCTCCTCAGGGAGGGACTCCTCACACTCTGCCCCTGCTCCAGCGTGGGGTCCCTCCACAGGGTGCAGTCCTTCAGGAACAGACTGCTCCAGTGTGGGTCCCCCACGGGGTCACAAGTCCTGCCAATAAACCACCTCCAGTGTGGGCTCCTCTCTCCACAGGGCTGCAGGTCCTGCCAGGAGCCTGCTCCAGCATGGGCTCTCCACAGCATCGCAGCCACCTTTGAGCATCGACCTGCCTCAGCATGGGGTCCTCCATGGGCTGCAAGTGGATATCTGCTCCACCATGGACCTCCACAGGCTGCAGTCATGTACCAGAAATTCTGATTTTTTGAACAACCATAAGAACGACTGGCAGGTGAGACAATAAATATAGAATTAACTGTGTAGGATAAGCCTGATGCAACAGGTCCGGGAGCACTCCTGGAGCATCCCTGGAGGAGAGGATGAAGACGAGAGCACAAAAATTCTGCAAAGTGCCAGGGTGAACCCATCTGGGGTGTGTGTGCTCCAGCAAGCCCTCACTCAGTGCCAGGTGAGCATCAAGCAAGGTTTTGCAAACCACCTTTGAGCAGCAGCAGCTGCCAAAGGTCTCCCAGGGGGACTCCTGTATCCCCAGGCCCCGTGCGGGTGCGATGCACAGGGGATTTGGTTTTGCACGGGTGCTTTCTCGGCCTTGTAGAACTATTTAAAGGCTGAAAAATCTAAACCAAAAAAATATCTGTTATTCACAGCCCACCGCATGCTGTCTGGGTAGCACTTCCCTGTAAACCAGGCTCGTGTGCTCCCCTCAGGCAGTGATAGGTGAGAAATTACACACGATATACTTTAATGTGCCTGTATAAATTACTAATTTGAAGAACGACTACACCTACGTGCTTGTCCCCCATTAATTACTGTGGCAGGTAGTGCTTCTGCCACAGGAGCTGCTCAGTGTTGCTAATGGAATGTTGGCACCATCTTTTCCAGCTTCAAGCAGATCCAGCCCTGGGTCCCTGGGAGCTCATTTGCACAAGCCAAGGAGGATCCCCCTGCCAATTTTTTCTAGGTATAAAGTGAAATCACTCTAAAGGTGTCTAAAAGCTGCTGAGAGGTAGCTGATGGGGTTCTTCTGGATGTCCCAAGATACAGGCGTGTCCCAGGCAAGGATGATGCTGTGCATGGCCTGGTGATCCCTTTCTCTGTGGAGGACCTTCTGGGGTCCGCCTTGTACCCACGTTTTCTCCCTGCTTGTAAGAACCCATGCAGCTGGGCGATGTTCCGCTTTCAGTCCTTCGGGAATTTATTTTCTTCCCTTTCTCGCTAATATTTGCTTGCTTCATTAGCTGCTTATGTGCTCGCATCTCATTTACTCACTGACCTTGCAGCCTCCCATCCTTTCCAGGAGATTACATTGCAACCTTATTTCACACGATCTTTCAAAGATCCTGGTTCTAATGTAAAAATTATACATTAGGCCCGGATCTAATATGAGAACATTATTTCTTTTTCAGATAGAACAGAGCTTTCAACAGAGCAGGGAGTGATGTGAGAGAGAAGATCTGTTTCCATCAAATTTTCTTTATTTTACATAAAATTCTATGATAAACTACCATGGGTTTTTGTTTTCTTGGACAAATGGTGTCTCCTCTTCAATCTGGAAATTTTGTCTGTGAAGATTTTGGGGGAATTTTCTATGCTTACCCAAGAGTGTCCAGATGTGTCATGGACCGTGGTGTCCACCTTCCCTAGCGTGGGCTTTCTGGTGTGGCTCTGGCCAAGAAATCCCATGCACAGACACACTCCTCTTTGTCCAAAAACTTCTCATGTCGATAATCACTAATGCCAACACATGGCAAAGTCTCTGTTTTCCTCAGAAAGCCAGAAAGTCTGTTTAAAACTTTTCTGAGTGCATTGGTTGCATTAGTAAATGTTTTCCCCATGGCTGCCAGATAAAAAGCAAAGATAAGAAGTAGATTCATGCTTAGTGCCGTAGACCCCAGCAGAATCTAGAGAAGAAAGTTAAAATAATATGGTTTGTTGGGGTTTTTTTGCTTTTGCTGGGTGTGAGCCAGGGGCTCATACCGTGCTGCCCATTACCTGTGTGCTTCCTGCATGATGGATGAGTTTTTTGCATTTGGAGGAGGATCTGATGTCTTTGGCGGTGAGGCTCCCAAGAGGCAGATGAATTTCCTGGTGGGGTGCTGGGAGGTGATGTAGGACGCCGGGGAATGCGTGAAGCTATGTTAAGTGGACGGGCTGCAGTCCCGGCACGCTGGGAACACATGGGGCTTATGTGGCCCTGGGCAGACCCTGGGGCAGCAGCCACGCTCGTGGAAACCCTATGGTGGGTAAAAGGAAGCATGTGCTCTGTTTGCTGAGAAAACTACAGAAAACAGAGTAAGAAGTGTATTGCCAAAAGACTGAGTCATAGAATCCTTTAGGTTGGAAGGGACCTTGCAGATCATTGAGTCCAACCATTAACCCACCACTGCCAAACCCACCACTGACCCATGTCCCTCAGCACCACGCCTGCCCGGCTTTTAAATGCCTCCAGGGACGGTGACTCCACCACTGCCCCAGGAAGCCTCTGCCAAGGCTTGATAACCTTTGGGGTGAAGAAATTTTTCCCAGTATCCATCCATGTCCCTTCCCTGTCCCCACTCTGCCCACCCAGGCCTGCCACCCCCTTTCAGCTTCCTCTCCTACACCACACTCACCCCTGCTCTCCTCCTTGTTCCTCCCTGCATTTGCTTCTCTTTGCATTCATTTTTTTGGACCCATGTTTCACTTGTGCATCCTTTCTTCTGACGGGGAAAGCTGCCGGATGTTGAGTTATTTATCCATCCAACTATTGTCTGTATGATAGCCTAAATTCAGGAAAAGATGACATAATTTGCTACAAGTGGCTTAGTAAGGATTTCAGCTGCACCAGCTTATATGCAGTTATTTCAGTCCGTATTGTGTCATTCTTCCTCTTACATATTTATTTCTACATGCATAACTATAATGGCATTGAGATAGAGAGAGGTAGAAACACACAAGCACGTAGGCATTAGTCACAAACACAGTTTTGAAGCAATTAACTTCAAGGTCAAGAATACATTTGTATATGCCGGAACTGCAACGAGATGTTTTAAGTAGCTATAAAAAATAAATATGATTAAAACCAATTGCTGTCTATCTCTGTTCCATTTGTTCATGAACTGGTCCTCTAATTCGATTAAAGGTTTTAACAACAACAGGAAACTAAGGGTGGTTTTCATAAGGGAATTTTTTGTCTTGCTATGTGCCACGTTTCAGTTGTTTATTTTCCTGTGCATGGGCAGAAGAGGCCTTGAAGAGGTTTTTACCTCTCTGGGTAAATAAGGGAAGAGCCAGGTCCCCCACCAGTACCATGGCAGGTGGGGAAGGTGCTGGTGGTGCCAAGAGGGTCGTCCCGGTCGCCAGCGCTGTTGGTGAATGCTGTGATGGCAGAGACAGTGGCAGGAATGTCCCCGTTCCTCCTGGGGCTGCAGAGAGGATGCACCCCCAGACCCTATTTACCTGGGCTTTTGGCTTTTTTTTTTTGGAGAACAAACATCCTACACCATCCCCTGTCATGCTTCTGGCCCTGGGTCCCAGCCAGGGCTGTACGGAGGCTGCATGAACCAATTTTCTTTCTGGTAGCACCTTCCCGCAGCAGCTCCTCATTAGCAGCACAGAGATGCTACAGCTTCTTCCCTGCCCTTGCAAACTGTTATGCAAATAGCGCTTGCTGACAGCATAAATACATTCATTTTGGTGTCGCACTAATTGATTTTAGCTCATTAGGAGCGATTTTGCCCTAATTTGATAAGGAAGTGTGAAACTATTTTTTTCCCAACAGCAGGTTTGTTATTTGTTGAGGTATTAGGAAAGTGTTAATTAGACACAGTTCTTCTGTCATGTTGATGGTTTGGGGAGTAGTCACCGTACAGAGTGAACGGGCTCTGAGACAACTGCGCCTGTTGCTCGATGCAGTTTGTCAAATTAAGTTAATTACGTTAATGCAAGTGGCATGTGGCACATATGGATGCGCGTCAAAGGCAGCAGCGCGACCCTTTGTCTCCGTTTGATGTGGATTTCTTAAGCAGGAGGCACAGAAGCCGCTGGTACCTCTCACAGCGAGGTGACTATTGGGTACTCTTTGAGTGAGGTCTTCTTCCTTAGACGTTGTCCCACATCCCATTGTGTACACAGAGACTGAAACCTCACTACAGAAATGATCCTTCGGTAAATCGAGCCCAACATTTGATTCTTCAGGCTATGGGCTCAGGGGAAACCCTCTCATGCATTTATTTCCCCGGGGTGCAGGGGTGTTGGTGTCCAAGATCCTGCCTTACGAGGGGGTGTGTATTTGACAGATCAGTTGTTTGCACATGCATAGCAAACCCTGTGGTTGGAGGGCAGAGGGAATGTCCAAGAAATGTCCCTGTTTTGCCACTGAATTGGTAAAACAGCGACTTAGTGTCTCTGGGATGGATTGTCTCAAGTTTTTCTGAGGACTTTCTGGATCCAGAGCAGTCTGAGGGCTGGAATGCTTGTTTTAATGTAAATCTGGATGTTTCAAAAACTGTTTTCATTGCATTTGAAACAAAGCCAAATATTTTCAAACTTACACGAGCAATGAAAGTTTTTAAAATAAAAGTTTCGAAAGCATTGTTTTCCTTCCAAAAGGGAACTTTCGAAAGAAAATGTGTTGGGTTGTTTGGTTTTTTTTTCTGTAGAAAATGTCATTGACTTTTTTCCTTTTTTTTTTTCATGAAAAACTATTACCATATGTGGGGGAAAAAAAGATCCCAAACAATGAAAAATCGGGCATAGCTTGGGTGCTTGTAAAGGGCCTGTGGCTCGTGGGGAGCGTGAGGCAGAGGATTTTTCATACAAGCCATAAAAAGAAGCCAGGGCTGTGGTATGGTGACACTCAGCTGGTGCAGGCAGGCACACATGGAGGCATTTTAAGCTCTCCTGGTTCAGAATGAAATACTTACCATGAGTGTATGATTGCGCTGTTTTCAAGAAATGACACAAATTAATGATGAGGCTGGGAATGTAGATTACTCACAGATGGGAACTGGAGACGGGAGCAATGGTGGGACGCGACCTAATCAAGATGAGAAAATAAAGGGGGAAAAAATGCAATGGGTTTATAAAGTTGAGTAAAAGGTAATTGATGTGAGAGCACTGGAGAAATCATGGGTTTCTGCTCGGCTTTCCACCGCTGGCTCCCTAGAAGTGTATCTCGTCATGGTAGGTTGATACCATGAGGTTGCTTTCTGTCCCACCATCCTAGGGATCAGTGGGTGGCCATGGGGGAGCCGTTGGGTTGTTTGTCTGAGCTCCACTCTGAAAAAGGGCCAGTTTCAGATGAGAAAGGGTGAACTGGAAAAGGGGTGGTGGGATAAAAGCCCTGACACCTCTGTGGGCATTTGCCACTGCATGGTCTTACCAGGATAACCTCATGGTGAGTTAGCCCTTGGTCAGACAAGGGTCCATAATGGTGGTGAGAAATATACTTATTTCTCTATGTTATATCCTTTTAAAAAAATTAATTTCTACTTTAGATGTTTCCTGTACCTGTTTCTTCCTTTGTTAGTGGTGAGTTTTTAGAGTTCTGATGCATTTAGTCTGGATTTAGATACAAGAAAAAAAATGGAAGAGTCCATCGTATGTTGTCCCAGCCTCTGGACTGACCCAGGCTGGACCATAAATATGTCTTGCAGTATCATGTTGTTTCTAATTGCTTATGACAGCTCATGCGGTGACCCCAGACACCTCTCTTAACAAGTTTATTTCTTCTTCTTTTTTTGAACAGTTTTTGTTACAACAAATGTGAAGGGACTGAAGCTGCAGACGGAAGATGGGTTGAGATTCGGTCTTTAGTTTTGGGCAGGATTGGGTTTTCTTTTCTAATTGCTTACAGGCGTGGGCTCCAACTCAAGAAAAAAATGAAGTTTCACCAATTTTCTGCCAGGAGGATGAATCAGGTGCAGGCCATGGCCTCACACGGTACGATGGTTTGGGCAGAGAGGAGCAAGTAACACCCTGACAAGCACACAGAGATGGTGTCTTCACACAAACTCCATTTCAGCTGACTTCCAGCAAAGCAAATCACTCATACTATTAGCAGAGAATTCATGCTTTTTGGGCCTTTTTCTTACTGCTCTCTGTCTTTAATCTCCTCTAACGTTGAGGTTATATTTGGCTGACAGCAAAATAACAGGTATATTTTTATCACTATTTCTTTTAGCTTGACAAAATGGATCTGGTGTCAAAATGAACGTGATTGGTCAAATTATTGTGTCTCCACATTAAAGCCAGTAGCATTAGAGTAAACGATGTGTTTTTCCCCAGAAATTCCAGTTTTAAACTTTCCAGAATGCTCTGTAAGCCGCTGTATTCTCTTGTGAGAGCAATTATTTCTACTAGGTGAGAAGCGCTGAGCAGCGGGCTTGGGAGGCAGCACAGCAGCAGGCTCCTGGGTAAGGCGGAGGCATCGCTCTGTCTGGGGCTGAGCCTCTCTTTTTCCAGGTTAAAAATCTGTCTTTCACAATCCAGCCCATAAGTACCAGCAGAAATAACAAAAGTACAACACCAGCGACACCCTCCTTCAGTCCTGTCTTCTGCCAGACTCCAAAAATGCTGGTTTCTTACTTAAAGTTCATGTGAATTACCTTATTTATTGAGTCTCAAAAGATTTTAATGATATGCATTTGAAAAGAAAAAGCATTTGCAGCAATAGCTAATAACCTCTCCATCTTCAGTAGGAGCATAAATATTGGGTAAGAGCTGAGTTTCCACAAACCACAACCCAGCAGCAGTGCAGACTCAGTTTGTACTAGCGAACTCTGAGTCAGTCTGCACTGCAAAACAACCACTAAGGGATAAATTTAGCTTTTTTTTTTTTTTTTTTTTTTTTGGTAGAACACTATAGCATAGTTAAAAATGCTTGAAAGTAAATATTTTAGAAAGTATTTTCCAAGTGTATATGCTCAACAAAGAACATTGTTATGGATCCAAGAAGAATGTTGCTTTCTGGGTTGAATTCGTTTTTCAATTGCTGTAGAGGTGGCAGGAGAGCTTTGGCCCTGGAAGTCTCCTGGACGTTTTTGGGGAACACCCACCCTTTCTGGTGTTTAACCTTCCCGGCCCACCCCCAGACCTTGAGCCACTGCCACAACGATGATTGAAGCCAAAGGTCCTGACCCTGATCTCACATCAAACCCAGAAAAATGAGAGTAATCCCTTAGAAAGAGAAAGCGCTGCATCAGAGAGAGGGAATTGCAAGTTTATCGTCCCGCTAAGGATGTGAAATTCCTGAATGTGCCAGGTTTTCATCAACCGAAAGCCTAGGCTCCATCTTTTTTTTCAGAATGGAGATTTCTGATAATTCTGCAGCAGTGAATCTGAAAGCAAGAAAAGCCCACAGCCGTCCTTGCCCCACTTTCCTCTCTGAATATTTGTTCTGGCAAGGCCAAAGAATATTGTATCGACATATTGATCTTGCTAAATCTTATTAAGAGGTGCGTCAGGTTCAGCCGTGTCTAAGAAATACGTTTGTACCCTTCCCCTTGGTTTTGTTTTTTTTTATTTTTTATTCCTGTTGCACTATTAAGCTTAAATCTAAAAATAAACACTATGTAAATAGCTCCCATGTATACACACATATTTTTCTCGGTGATGTTTGAACTGACACAAAGTGAAAGCCTAGGTTAAATGTGGTTACCCAAGATAATTCCATCTGGGACAAGAGACTGGTGTTGTCTTTCACCCCAAAGGTAAATTTAGCTGCTGCGAGGGTGAAATCCTCTGTTCTCCACAGGATGGAGAGAGGCTGCAGCCATTGTACAGCATGCATTTCAGTGTTTGGAGCTCTGCTCCAGGGAGGGAATGCCCTAAATTCCAGAGAATTCACTCCTGAGCCTTGTAGCACAGAAATACATCTCAGTGCATCATCATACCAACAACTTTTCTCACTGGGCTTGAGAAATTTGTTCAATCTCAAGATGTCTTGACTTCCCAAGGTGTGAGCATGGAGCAGATACTTTTCTGTCCTGCCATGCTTTTCTGTCTGACACTAAAGGCATTAAAAAATTGCGCTGTGCTTTGAGATCAGCCCCCAGAATGCACCATGTGAGGTCAATAGTGTCGAGTTCTCCTCTTGCTCAGGATGACAGACTATAATGGGAATGTCCCCATCAGCAGAGGTGTGCAGATACCAGTAATTACAGATATAACTTTCTGGGGAAATTTCAGCTCATTTCACTTTGTAATGCAGATGGAAAGACATGCAACAAATAATAGCAATGACTACGTGAGTGCAAGATTCAGCCTCCGATGGCCTGATGTGCCTGCAGACCTCCAACGCCTCTCCGGCAGCTCGGCTTGGGACCCCTCTCCTCTCCCAGGGCTGGGATACTCCCTCTTTTTGGGTTTTCTCTCCTAAAAAATGTACTTCTTTGTGTTTTTAATCTACTTTTGTCAAAATCCAAGCATCATGCCTGACCCCCTTCTAAGCACTTTGCTGGAGTGGTGATTCCAGTTAAGCAACCTACTAATTAGAATTTAATGCCATCATTAAGGGACACAGAAATGCAGTTGGGACTTAGTGGTTGCCCCGATTCACTCTCTTCTTGCTGCACCCCTAAATCATTCCAGCCAACTAGAACAAGCCTTGTCTATAGCTATGGTTTGTCTCTGCAGCCACAGTTGCCAATCCTTTAAATTATCCCCATCAACTAGGGGAGCCCATTTCAGATCTTGTTCCAGCTGAGACGTGGCTTCCTGGACCAAAACCACACCCGAGACAACAGTCATCCCTCCCAGACAACACAATCAGGGGAAAAAAAGGATATAAATAACTGAAATAACATCCTTCCTTCCACCCAAGCATCACATCAGGGTTTATAGGCATAAGAAAACTGCTCAGCCTTAGGTCTGATAAAACAACCAAAACCCAGCACAGAGAAGTCTGCGTTGAAGGTGTAGGGCAGAAAGGCAGATTTTCTTGAAGATGGGGAAATTCAGTGTTTGGCACTTTCAAAAGTCTCCTTAGGTGGCTGCAAGCTTGGGCTCACAAATCTATACTAAAGAAGAAATGTGGTTTTTTTACTTAATTAAGTTGCTGTCTAACTTGGGTGTTCACAGCTCATCACCCACTTTAAATAAGATAGTGAATAAACCTGAAATGATTCTTCTACTCACAAAACAAAAAAGAAATCTAGAGCGGATTTTGCCTTCAGATAGGCACAGCAGTCTCCTCATGACTTTGGGGAGACATTCATATATTCAGGTAGAGCAAGATCCTGAAAACTTATTGCCTATTGTCTGTTCCCTTAAACCTGCAACACCTCAAGGGCATGGGGAATTCATGGCCATCAGTAAATATACATCACTAATTTGGTCACATAAGTCTTGGGAAAAATGGTCTTCTCACCCCACCATCAGAGCAACCCGAAAAAATTGACTCAGAAAAGGCAAGCATTAAAAAAATTATCATCAAACTCTCTGAGCATTGACCCCCATCCGTCCCCAGCTCGCCCATCGACATGCGTTCCTCAGGAAGGCACTCGGTATGAAAAAGATGTGGATTAAAACGTGATAAAATCAGCGGATGACCTATTACAAATGACAAGGTTAATACTCTCCTAATCAATCACCATACATTTCACAACACGATGGTTCAGATAGCTGCAGAAGGGATTTGGGCATTCATCATCAAGAAGGCAAAGGCTATTCCCCCACCTCGGCAGGCCATCTGGGTCTAATCTAGAGCGAGGGGCCCCATCGCCTTCTCGCTCACTATCCCTGCATCCTTTCACGAAACAAACTGACGCGTGGGGTTTTTAAAAGCACTAGAAATTCTCGATCTTTTCCTCTGGAGCCTTGTGAAGAGGACAAGCTGTGAAGTCGCTGTGCTTGGACAGGACTATACGAGTACTGGGCAGATGGTTATATGCCCACAGACATTAAATGTTCAGCCTAACAGCAGGAACTGATGGATGTAGTCCCACCACCACATCTAAAGTTGCTCAGTCATTAGCTAGCAAACTTAGTCACAAGGCACCAGAGAGAAGGATTTGGTCCTGACTCCCTTTCCTCCATGACAGGCTTCTCAAGGAGGGCTGTAACCCTCCTTCTTGTTGGGGCCATTTGGCCCAGGTTGATGAAGGCTCTAAGAAATTCTCATGCCAAAGGATGCTGCTACTGGTCATTAGAGCTTTTATTATTATTAACATTTTCTCCCATTTAACTGTCAGCAACACAAATGAAACACCCCAACAGCCATCCCTTCTTATGTCTAGTGCATGATAGAAGATAGATTAATGGAGCTGATTACGTTTATTGCTCCTTGATTGACCACTATAGGGATGATTTGGGGAGAGCTTGGCTTGCAGAGCTCACCGGTGTTTCCTGCTCAGAGGCAGCTCCTGTAGGGACCCCCACACTCATCACAGTGGTAAATCCAATGGGTTGGCAATTCCAGCATTGCCAAGGTCAGTGGTAGGAGGATGGTGTGGGAAGAAAGAGGCAGGCAATGGGAGGACCACAAGGATGCTCTGAAGAAGTTCCGACAGTGTGGCGACCCTGGCGAAGTCCCTGTCTTCTGGAGCAGCGTCTAGAGACGACAGAGAGTAAACTGGGATGAGGCTTGGGCTCATAAAATCAAATTTCACAAGATTGAGCTTCCAGGCCCGTGCACCACAGACCAGATTTGCAAACCCAGCTGGAACAGTGAGCGTAATGCGATGGGACACGTAGTTACTTCCATGTGTGTCTGCCCACCAAGCGAGGGGGAAAACAGCCAGCGACACCTCGAGAAGCTTCGGAAGCTGGACGGGCACGGGATGCCCGGTCAATGATGAGAACTGGCAGAGCTCGGCCCCAGCAGGGGCAGAGAGCCATTTGTAGGCAGCCAGCGTTGCGGCGGTGGGAGACGGAGGACAGCAACAAAGAGTTAATTGCTGTTCCCTGTATTATGCATGAGGCTGTTGATTTTTGCACACTTGTGGTCTTTCATCAATGAAAACACGGGGAATGGGACAAGAGGCTGTGCATCCTCTAGCAGCAGAGACAACAGCTTCCCTCCTGAGGCGCCCAGAAACGTACACCAACGGCAAATGCATCGTGCATTTATTCATCACTCACACAGGAAAAGGCACATTGGTGTCAGTGGGCAGGAACAGCTCATTATTGTTTTCCTGTATTTATTCCTTACTGCGGGTCGAACTCTGCCCGAGCACCAAAGCTCTGCAAAGTCTCTCTCTGTCAGCCGCGTACAAGACTTAAGCTTTGGAAATAGCTTTGCAACCAGACAATAATTTGGAGGTAGTTGTTACAGCTGGGAAAGCATCAAATTAGTTATGAGTGGTCTAATGAGATATAACTAGTCAGCATCTGCCTCTTCTTTTTTGCTCTCTCTGCGTATGAATGAATAAATTACTGGAACAGGTTGCCCGGAGAAGCTGTGGCTGCCCCATCCCTGGAGGGGTTCAAGGCCAGGTTGGAGGGGGCTTGGAGCAACCTGGTGTGGTGGGAGGTGTCCCTGCCCAGGGCAGGGGGGTGGAACACGATGATCTTTAAGGTCCCTTCTAACCCAAACCATTCTCTGATTTCATGAGTGGCAAAGGAAAGCTTCTGCTTTCACCCTGATGGGTGCTGGCACAGGGGTGAATGGTGGGAGAGAAGTGACGAAGACATTACACAAATTAGTCCCGGAGCCTGGTGTGTGTCTTGTAGCCGATGTATCTATTTTTATATAAAAATATAATATTTATTATGTGATGGTGATTTCTGGCTTTGCAAGCTCCCACGTATGTCCCACCAGGGGGGGTGGAAGAAGATGAGGTGTGAGGTTTGGGGGATGTGCCCAGCCCTTCCCCTAAGGGTCAGCTCCTCCAAGAAATGGGCAGGGATTGAAATCAAAACAGGCGAGGTTTTATTGAAAGATCGTTATCTTACTATGAAGCGATGGGCTTTAAACGAAAATGAGAAGTTAATGGTTGCCACGGAGTCTACCACATAACCTCGTTTCCCCCACTGATAGCACCAATGCTCTAATTAAGGTGATGTGTGTGCACACTTAAATATACACGCCCCGGAGGCAGATGTTACAGCACATTTTCAGGCTGGAGTAAAAGTTATTTAATGTGTGCTGATTTTTGTAACGCGATGCCCTTAAATATCTCATTTTCTGCGCAGAAGTGCCCACTGCTGATAAATACTTAATTGCGCTGAGGAAATTCCCAGTAATTACTGTTTTGGATCAGATAGGGGCATTATCCAGATGGATACAAGGGTACCCTCGTCCTGGAATTTAAGGGAGCCACTTCACCTCAAATTGTGCATCCTACAGCTGAGACACAGAGGGTGCCCAACCACCCCCCTCCAGTGTTTGCTGTTTGCTCTTCCCAGCTGTGCATGTGGGCAAACAGAAATCCCAATAACTGCTGGTGGTTAATCAGAAAAACATCTCCGGACAGAAGAGTGTAAACAGCTCGGGGAGTGTATATGTTCAGAGACCACAGGAATGAAAGCCATGCGGGCCGCTCGTGCCAAGAACCTCTCGTTAGATACATTAAAACCAAAATGAAATTCCCTGTGCCTGGAAGGGGACTGGGAGGGATGTGCAAGTGGCTGTTTCCCACCGTCTCCCAGGGTTAAACCAAGGGGCACCCGGAGCAAGGACCACAAAAACGGTGTAGTCAGTGCAGCCAGAGGAAGGGTGGATGGGTTTTGTGCATCTTCACAGGAATGCAGTGATAGTAAATAAGGCTCAGCCTTTTCTTTTCCCTTTCTATTCTCCCAACACGCAGACGTCTTATGACAAGAAACTGGAAATCATTTGGCAAGGTGGAATGGCTTTGTCTGCAAGACATTGTTTCAAAGCAAAATTTCTCCAAAACCTTCATTAAAAATAATAATCATCATCATCCTGGAAATCTTCCTTTCAACTGCTCCTTCCAAGCCCTCACTGTGCCAAATTTCTGAAATGTTTTGATTTTGGTTCTATTACGACTGGCGGATGTCAAGATCAAAAAGAAATACGTGTGCTATTGGCTTTGTGCGGGTTTAACGTCCCGTTTCTTTTAACTCGGCTCAGAAGCGAATGAAAGAGGAGACCCCGGCGTTATTCCCAGGGGAATTGCATTCGGGGAAGCAAGAGGCACGGTGAAATAAAAGTCAAACCCTTTGGGGCATTTGAAATAGGCGATGAAAGGAAGAGGGGCTGCAAGCCGAGGGAGATGTGAGGGAGGCGGACGGTGCAACAAGGCAACAGAGGAGGCACGAAAAGAAAAACAGGGAGAGAGATGAGAAAGGCAACAAGGCAATTAAAGGCAGATGCTGTCTCGAGGGGCCCTCTTCTCCATCCATGTCTACAGAAACTGATGAGCACGGGGAGGGAGTCCCTATTCCTCCTGCACCAGCAACATCCCTGGCTCTTTGTCCCTCAAAAGGGTAGGCATCAAGGTCCTTCTTGACTGCAGAGGCACCTGATCCCTGTGGGATTCTGCATGGTGCATATCCAGCTGAGCACATGTCCCTCTCCATGTCGGTCTGGGTGCTTACCTTTCCATTTTCCTTTTTTCCAGTGATCCCTGGTAAAATTCGTCACCCCAAGTGACTTCTTGCTTGATGGGGACCAAGCCTACTCAGGCTGAGGTGCCCCAGCAGAGCTCGTGAAGCAACGTGTGTGTGTGTACAGGAGCTAGAAGCTCTCCAGTGCCAAAATTTGGGACATTATGGCCCCAGCGTGGTTATTTTACACCTCTTGCTCCCTTACCCTTGTGGCTGGAGAGAGAAGGGCTCTGCATCACATTCTCACCACCATGCCCAAGCCCTGGAGTGTTTCCAGCAGAGCCGAAATGACTTTCCCTGTCCTGGGGGAGCTGGAAAGATGCTAGGCGGTTACAGTGTCCCAGGAAACCCTCTTTGGAGCTGCAGCAGAACCACCAACCTCCCTCTGACCAGTTTTACACCACTGGCTTAGAGGAGCTACCCACGCACACAGGAGGGATGTGCACGTAGGGTTAGAGCCCCAAGCTCAGGGAGGCTAAATTCAGGCTTCCAGATAACTTCTTGAAACCCAAATCTAAAAACCAGGACCAGAAGGTCTCCCGGGACATGGACTATTGTGTTCCCCAGTGGCTCCTGCAGAGCAAAACCAGACCGAGAGCCAGCAATGGGCTGCTGAGGCCGGTGGGACCCACTGGAAGGCAAAAAGAGAACACGATGGGACAAAGGAAATGCAAATAATGTGGGAAAATGCAATTTTTTCCTCCTTTGTTTTAAAAAATGAGCCCGTCTCTGCAGGGTGAGGTGGTTATGTGTGTCCCTTGGAGCAGGGCTGGCTGTCAGGCTGCTGGTGGGGGTGATGGGCGTGAGAACATCCCCATTTTTCTCATGCTGAAAAAGAGGGAAAACAAGCACAAGCTTGAAAATAAAAACCGAATCGACGCACAAACAACTTGCCTGCCACGGGGTTGTGTCTCGCATTGCTGGAGGTTTGTGTGCTGCAGTGGGCTGTTAAGGGGATGGTGCATCTTATACCAGAGCGTGGATGAAACGATGTGGGGTAAAGAGGAACAGGGAATTTCCTTCCCATTAAGATGCTAACTATTTCCTGCTTTTCCCAGGGCCAGCAGAGGAGTCACTTACCCCGCAGCCAGCCTGTTTGCGGCCGGTTTTACAGCTGCCTTTATGGTCAAGGGGGAGAGCTAGCAGACAAAACAGGGGAAAACTTCTGGAAGATATTTATGCGCATTCTCGTAAAGCGTGGCAATATTTTAATCCGTCACCTAATGTTTACATTGTTTTATCTCCATTTTCCATTCTTTAGCAGGCAGCGGCAGCTCCCACTGAGCGTGAGGCTGGGGCAGCTTGTTATTAGAGCACATCCCTGGGCCCCAGGTGCTTCGTGATCTACACAATATAGTGAAAATCACCTTTATTTTCCACCTAAGGGAGATGAGCTGGTGTGCATGGTAGAGCAGAGATTGCAGAAGCATCTCCCATGCTCCTGGCTGGCTGGTGCTGCGCTGGGGGGCTGCGGGTGCTCGTTTGGGGGCGAGGGGGTATAAGTGTTGCTGAGCATTAAAGACGCTGCCGAGGCTGAGCTGGGAAGCCCAGCTGGTTTTCACTCTGCTCCCTCTTGTAAAGCTCAGTCGCTAAAAATAGTTTGTCTTGTTTAAAGAATAGTGTGTAAAAAGCCCTGAAATTCCCTTGTCATTTAAAGACACAGAGATAAAAGGCTGAAAATTATGACTAGACAATATGAATGGTCTGGCTAAGTAATTTATTACCGTGAGCAAAACCCTTTTTTTTTTTTTTTTTTCCCAAATATCCCCACTGCGTGCTAACGTTTCCATCAGGGATGCCACAACTGGCTCGTTGGCAGAGCAGAAGTAGACAGATACACACAAATCTCCCCGCGCAGATGTCCTTCCCCATGATGACAGCAGCGCGAAGATCCATCGGGATGGATGAATGGTCCTGGTATCTGTTTGATTTATACCCCAGCTGGACGGCAGTAAAAATGAAAATAAGACTCGTAGGAGTTTCTGTAGATAAATACCAGTGTTATCATCGCAGCCCCACTGAGGTCACTTATTTTCTCCTGGAGATTGGCAAGAGCCAAGGAGATATTATGTGGGCCAAGATATTTATGAGAATATATAGCAGTGTCTTTATTAAGATAAAAGGGAAACGTTGGGAAAGATGAAAAAAAAAAACCCAAACCCAACCCTTTATTATCCTTTTGGTAAGGAATTACTGAAGCTACAGTAGTCCTAAAGTGGGGAGGAAGGGGGAAATGCCGGCGCAGACCCTGACGTCTCCCTTGGCAGAGCAGCAACGCCGAAATACCGCGGGCAACATTTGCGAATAACAAAAGTCAGCAAATACAATGCTACGGTTTCCAGGGAAACCCAGCCTTGGCCTTTGGTCCCATATTTCAGCGGGTTTCATTATCCTCTGTGGATTTAGTATAATGAATTGGCTGTTGATGGATGCTGCCGCCTCGTTTGCGGAGGTTTCCGCTGGAGCCCGGTCGAGGCGGGATACTGGTCCCAGTGGAGATGTGCACCAAAGGCATCGGTGTCCCCTCCAGAAGGGTTTCTCCCGAGTTCAGATTGCAGCATATTGAGGGCCCTTATGAGTCAATCGAGTTTTTTCTTTATTATGGTCCGTCTGTGTGCTTTCTGCATAAATAAGAGGCGTTTATGGCTTTCTCATACCTTTCCAGCACTGAAACCCTTACTCAGTTGGTCATGTGGAAGAATTTTTATATTATACCATCCATACCTCGTACGGATTCTTTCAGCTGATTGCTTTGTTAATTATCCATAGAAGCAACAACACTAAACAAGGTTTAATGAGTGTCTCCTGATTGGGATTGTCTGCTGAGGTTTCTGCATGGACAACTCTCTCCTTCATAGCACCGGTTCCTGCTCTGGGCCAGAATTCATAAAGTACAAAATCTGGAGGAAAGCCGCTCTTACCACAAAATCCTTACTGAAATCATTTTTGTCTCACTCCTTTTATAAAAGACCCCCAGGAATTCTAGACCAAATGGGAAGTTTTTGCTAGTCAAAATTACTTTACACATATATATATGTGTGTATATATACACAAACTAGCCTAAAGCAGAAGCCAGAGGCTGGGGCAGTCCTGTGGTTGATATCCTGAGCCCAGCCATGCATTCCTGCACTGGGCTTGGAGGGGTTTTCATGGGCATGAACCTGCCCCTTATAGACCTGTCATTGCCTCTCCCAGTGCAAATTGCTGGAAATAGCTCTTTATTGCCATTTGAACCAGAGAGACAGGTTGGTGACAAGATTTCCAAAAGATATGAGAAACCGAGATCATAAAGAGCCTAATATTACCCAAAACCAACTGGCAATGGACAAAAGCTGTGGTTGCTGTTTTTTTGTGGGGGTATTTTTTAATAGATCAATCTCTAAACACATGGCCTGAAGTCACTTAGGAAATGTGGTCTGCCTGGGACGTGTTGGTGGCACCTGGGTGTCAACCCACTCTTCCTAGGCAAAGCCAAGCCAAGCACCTCAAAAACTGAAGTGAAACATCTCTCCATTCACTTCATTTTTCCTCTTAGCTAAGGCACAATTTTATGCACTGTTTCAAACATTTTAAAAATGCATTAAAAGTGGGACTGTAAATTTTTACTGTACTGCTTCATTGTATTTTGAAGCTATATTTCAAAACAGTTTTGGAACAGCCAGTTTGCTTTGACTTAGTAATTTTTATAGTTTAAAAAATTCTTGAAACATATCAGGAAGTAATTTTTCTGACTGATATTTCAACATGAAGTTGTTTAAACTGAAGGCTGAGAGACAGTACTTTAAACTGAAGCAAACATGCTGGTTTCAAAATTTCCCATGCCATAAAGCAACCATATTTTTAAAATCACAACCGACATTTTCCCATTTTAAAAAAAAACTGTAAAAAAAAAAAGCTTATTTCTCCAGAAAAGACATTTTTGAGTGGAAAATCATGAATAGGCCTGGAAATAGGAGGTGCCAATGTGTGTCTCCTTGCAGGAGGAGCTGCAAATCTTGGTCTCGCCCTGGTGCAGACCCTCTGAAAGCCCAGCAATGACCTCTACAATTCTCTCTTGGGTTCAAACTTCAATGGATTTGGTCTTCTGAAAGCCTTGATTAAGTCTTGGCCTTCTCTGTTACATTCATGAGCTCGTGACAGCAGTGACTGTGGCAGAATCGCAAGTCTCCATTCTGCTACTTCCAAAGGAGCAGTTTGAGAACCTCCAGATGCTGCTGATCTGCTTTCTAGCCTTTTTTTCAACAATTTGAGGAGTAATCCCCATCCTGTTTCTTACTGACTTTCCAGATCAGAACTTTCTGTGTTTTATACAATGGACAGAATATACTCTAGGCTATTATTTTGAATTATCATACTTTTCTGTTTATTCTGGAGCAATGAGTCTCTTTTACTAGAGCTTCAGACTTCTCGAGAGATCACTTATGCTTTAAGGAAACCACTTATTTACTTATTCCATGTTTTTGAAAAAAGAATAGTACAAAAGAAAGCATGAAGAGAAAAGGTTCAATGTGCAATAATTGTTTATGTTGACTGGTTCAAGATTTTTTTAGGTGGAGCCATGTATTCTTCATTAAAGCCATCTCAATAAATTAAAAAAATTAAAATGTCTTGAAGCAGTTCTAGAGGGTTAGGTACATTTCTTTCAGTGGGAAAGCCTCATGGAGACACCTAAATATCTAAAACTGCAGCTTCTAAAATGGCAGGATTTGCTCTTGGATGTCGGTGGTTTCATCACTCGTACCTAAAGTTAGGCTCCAAGGTTAGAAGTAGGTCATGTAGAAAGAAAGTCTGCCAATACCTACTCCTCTTGAATTGAATGCCTCCGTGTCATGCATCTTTTTTTGCTAAAAGTCTTACAAGTCAACTTGCTACTGATGTCCTCTAACGCCATGCTGGTGGGTCACCATTCCCTTCTCATGCCCATGGACCACACTCCTCTCCTTGCAGCCTCACTATGTGTGTTTCTTGGGTCATCCCAGGGAGTTCAGTGGAGCAAACAGTGGTGTAAGGAGACCATGGACCAGCAAAACACATACGTGCAAAGCTTTTAACTTCAGTGTCTTAAATTCATGTTCCACCATGTCTAAGGGTGGAAGCAGTGACAGAGGTTGCTCTGTCATAGAATCATAGAATCATTTGGGTTGGAAAAGACCCTTAAGATCATCACGTTAAGCTAACACTGACAAGTTACCACTTAACCATGACCCTCAGCACCACGTCTACATGTCTTTTAAATGCCTCCAGGGATAGTGACTCAACCACTTGTCCAGCTTTAGGATGTGGAACCCACAGCAATGTCTTCCCCCCGACTCCCCCTTTAATTATTCCTGAGCTGTAGGTGACGTGAAAGCTGTTGTAGGGAATTTGCGTTTCTGGAGATTCTTCATGAGTTGCATCCCAAAGAAAATCCTTCATGAGATGCATCCCAAAGAAAATCCTTCACGAGATTTACTTTTTCCACATATTGGTACGTTAGTGATGGGCTTAGACGGTTTCAGGGCAGGGGAGAGGATGGAAACACAGCCCCTCTCGCAGTCACCAAAAATCCCCATCTGCACTTGCCTGTGCCTGGGGAATAGAGGCTCCAAAGAAAGCATGGTCTTCTTTTAAATCTTGGCCACCTCCTCTGCTTTTTTCCTTCCCTTTTGCAAACATTCTTAGGCAAGTTCTTTTTCCTGCAGTGTTTTGCAATGTGGGCCAGGATTTAACAAGTGCATGATCATTTTTAGTGCCAAGGGCAAGAAATGATTTTTTCTTTTTAGAAATTGAATGCTTTACACATTCAGAAAACAAATCCCCTTTAAGGTGTCTCCCAAAGGAGAGACAAAGGCTCCAAGAGGAGGCTTCAAAGTGGAAAGTGTTTGCAATTAAGCCATTTTGCAAAAAAGTTGGATTCTGCGCTTAGTGGTTGAACTTCTTTCATCTTTTCTTGGTAAATATTGCTAGTGGATTTTGGAAATTCGAGTGAATTTACCATTTTACCTCATAAATGAACTGACAATGAAACAATACGCTTGAAAATGTTGGTTATATTTTCTCGATTAATTATGTGGCTCACAATGCTTGGAGTAGCCTATAAAATCCAAACCGATTAAAAAGCTCGGGTCAAATCTGGTCTTCATTTTTGGACACGTATGGCTGGTGTCTCTGTGCAATTAAGGTAATCCTAGAGTACACAGTTTGCTCCCCAGGCTGGTTCTTTTATGTTTCCCATATGTATTTAATTTTGTAAGCAACGCATTTCCACTTTTCCTGATTTTGTACCCTTTGCCTCTAAAACCAGCAAAACGCATAATCGCTAAAGGGATTCTCGTGTGATGGCTTCATTCTGAAATAATGTCATGGAGACAAAGTTCAGAGCAACCCTCACCTGCTCTTAATTTATTGCAAATGTGATTAAAATTTTATCTGAGGTCTTTTTTCCTCTGCTTTGCTGCTCTGTGTTTTCATCAAGCACATAAAAGAG
This sequence comes from Arenaria interpres, assembly GCA_013399435.1. Taxonomy (NCBI): domain Eukaryota; kingdom Metazoa; phylum Chordata; class Aves; order Charadriiformes; family Scolopacidae; genus Arenaria; species Arenaria interpres. The sequence continues at coordinate 57,231 of VXAK01022074.1, forward strand.
GGTTTCTGTACTATTTTTCCAGCAGCTTAGCCATGCAAAGCTGCTTGTGGAGGAATTTTCTTTCTGAAAGGTGCTCTTCTGGAACCTTCCCTCAGTTCATCACAATTTTCCCATCTTAAAAGCAAATGAGGAAAGGGGTGGGCGATAAAAAGTTGAGAGATGTTAAGTGCAGCACATCTGAAACGGCCGCCCTGTAAAATGAGGGTGAGTTACAGCCCATTCCTCCCTGCTGGGGCATCTTGACTTCTCAGGTGGGGAGGCGATGGGTCTATTCAGATTTTTAACTATTCCACACTTCAGAATTAAGCCCTTTTCCCTGATATTCTCATCTGTCACAGGAGCAGCCAACCTCATTCTTTAGCTTCTTTATTTGGGCATCATCACCATCATTAGACATGTAAGCTTGGCTCCGAAGGGAAGGCTTATAAACAGATTGCAGTAGCCGTGGTTCCATCTAAAACACAATATAAACATCATGTAAACAACAGGTAAAATAGCAAACAGCACTGGGAACCATTTAAAGAGAGCTTCTGCTGCTTGCGACTGCTCTTCTTGGGAATTTCAAGTTTCTTTGAATGAAACCTAACAGCAAGAAGCCTTTCATTTTGCTGATGTTTCCAACAGCCCGGCCTTTTGCTCTTGCTGTGGATTCACTCTCTGCAGAGGCAGGGAGATGTGGCTTTTGCATCCCTGGCATGGCAATCCCCTCATACACAGGATAATATTCTGCCTTTTATGGGCAATTTCAGGTGACCGCATCCTGTTTTTTAATCATGTTTCTCTCTCATACTTACGACAAGCAAGTCGGTCAGGACCAGGCTTGGGCGATTGGTTAGTCCAGATGAGGCTCAATTTTGGGATGGCGGTTTCTAACACATTGCATTTCAACACAGAGCTATGTTTTACACCCTGAGAAGCCGGTGCAACGGCCCTTGCACTGTATCAGGTGCTCTAATAATAATGAAAGTATTTTGCACGTTTATAATATAGTGTCTCCTAACTGAGCCTCCCCGAGCGCTCCGGAAAAATTAATTCAATCTCACAGAGGTCCCTGCAGGCACATGAGCAGCGGCATTGCCACGCCAGGAATATGGACACTTAAAAAGACTGGTGATAAATTCTTTAATTGGGCCTTTGCTGGGGTAATTGCAGCAGCAGCCCTGGCTGGTGGGAGAAGGGAAGGAGAGGATCGTCTCCCTTTCTCCATGGGGAGAGCAGGGAGTGAGCATCCATAAGGAAAATACAACTGGGCTGTTGTAAGGGAAGCGCATTTACTCCTTTGGTTTTGCTTCCTTGCTCCCAACGAGGTCAGGGAAACCACATTTCATTGCTCCCAGCTAGTATCGCTTGGGATTGCAGATGTTATGAGCTAAACTGACGGGAGATGCATTAAATTAGTGATAAAGTCTACAATAGCTTTAGTGCAGGGGTGATTGCATTTCGGTGCCTGCGCCGAGGAGCTTATTTTCCCGTGCTATAAAGGAGCAGTAAGCGGTCCAGGCAGGGAAGAGCTGGTCTTGGGTCTCTGCTCCTTCATCACCACGCTGGCCGCCCCCAGGAGAGCCACTGCCACGAACGTTTAACTTCACAGCGGAGCTTCCCCTCAGCAGAAGGAAGTTTGGAAGCACGAACCCAAGGAGGACGAGGAGCTCAGCGTGCCAAGGCAGATCCCGGTGTGCCAAACCAGGAGAAAGCAGGAAATCGCTCAGACTGCAATAAACTTGTTATTGTTTTCGAGGAAGGGGATTAATTAGCTATCTATGGAATGAGCTGGGTAAATCAAGCATGACGGGCAACTTCCAAATTAAACAAATCCTTCACAGACTACTCTCAAGTGACTGCAGCAGGGCAGGGTTGCAGTCTGGGGTTTCCCACGTTGATCCTCAGGCCATCAGCTATATGGCTTCGTATGGAACCATATAGTGATGTGGCAAGTTGCTGCCTAGGTGGAGTGATGGGCTGGATGGTGGTGGGAAGATCCAGTGGGTTTGGGGGTCCCCAGGACCAAGGCTTGGCCAGGATGCCCAGCAGTGCTGCCCCGCTCCCATTACATGTGTACATGCCCTGCTTAGCTCTCGGGGCTGAAGGCACCTAACAATCATCCATTAATTAACCCCCAGGACATGCCTGCGAGCTAAGTGCTGTTAGCATCATCCGCTTCCCCGGAGAGCTGGATGTTGTACTGCCAACAAACCGGCTCAATTTCCCTGTCGTGGAGGAGGAGATCTCGGCAGAAATACTGTAGGAGGCTGCTCCGGGGGTGTTTTCATAAGCAAAGTGCTTCCACGCTAAATGAAAAATTGGAAAGAAACGTGTCTTATATCAAGGATCCCAGTGAATGAGCTGTGACTCATGAGTCCTGAACGAGAAACTCGCTGCCATCTGTCTTTATTTTACCACCCCGCCTGACTCAGCTCAGCCGTGCACAGTGACAAGCTGCTACTGATGCAGAGGGGGTGGCATCACCTGGCACTTTCTTAACAGGGCACCCTGACCCACAGCGTACAGAGGACTCGGGAGGGCTGGAAAAGCCCTGGGAAGCTCAGGCAGGCGGTTTTGCCTCTGAAAGTCTCCGGCAAGGGCGGACTGCAGCACCCCCGGGGGATGATCCATGTCCTCCCTTGTCACCCATCCTCTTTCTGTTGAACCAAGAGGCTGAGGTGGACTTCCGCTCCCAGTTCACCACAAAAATAAACAAGGAAAATACATTATGCATGTAGAGAAAGAGGCTGAGTTAATGAAACATAACTGCGGTCTTCCAGACTAATATAACATTTGCATTTTTCTAACTTTAGTAATTTGCCAGACTTTAGCTCTGGCTTCAATGAAAGAATAATTACTTGTTTTCATAAAGAGGAGTGTTGATTTAAAAATGCTAGCTCCACTTTGTGAATTCAAGGGGAAATGCTTTACTTCATATCAATCAAGCTCTTTTAAGCGACGCAAGTTCATTTCACGCTCTTCTCCTTGATTTTGGTACCCTGTGTTCAGCAGCAAGAGCAAAGCACAGAAATAAAATGAAGCCTGTTTTGCAAAAACAGCTTTTGCAGAAGAAGATGGAAGAAAGGGAAGGTTTAAAGCTCTGTCCTGCCTTGTTTGTCAGGAATAGGCAGGAGAGTGATGAAATGGTGAGTATCTTGTGCGGCTAGGCCAGGTGCCCAGCTGAAACGCCACTTCCAGGTGTCCTGTGTGCTCTGTGGCACCTCCAGCAGATAAAGTCCACCCAAGGTTTTGGCCACCATCTGGAAATGCTCCACTGCCTGGGGAATTTGGGGTGCCTGGTACCATACCTTTGGCATCTCCAGCGACTGGTTGAAGCTGACTTGAATTTTTCATCAAGAGGTTGGTGAACATGTGGAGGGGTCCATGGAAAGGCTGGAGAGCATCTTACAACCCATGTGGTTGCTGAAGGACAGGCGAGGACCGAGGGACAACATTCGTGTTAATCATCCTCCTGGCTTCAGCCTTGGATCAGGGAATGCTCACTGTGTCCACCTGCACTCAGAGTGTTGGGAGTTGTTTTCTGCTGTAAAAGGTCTTTGAGTTTATTTACTGCTGAAAAGCCTCATTTTAGGGAGTGGAAAGGCCTCAGGAAGAATTATAAAAAGAATGTAAACCCTCAAGAATGTACCTTATAGCATCTGGCAAATAAAATTTATCTATCTCTAAGCGTTCGCCTAGAGGTGAGCTGAGATTTCTGAAAGCTCTCTAATCCCATGGAAAATGGCATGAGATCCTGCAACTGGAAAAGCAAATTCTGTCTCGGAATAAGGGACAACATTTTAACAGAAAAGAAAATACATATACAAATAGTCAATGAAATGATGTGGAGGGACCTGCTGTTCCCTGGCCGTCTGTCCATGGTCACCGCAACCCATGTTTCATGAGAGGCAGAATATTTCTCTTAGCCTCACCTCTTCATGCAATTTTTTTCTATACCTGGCCCCTTGATTACAGATGTGTCTGTCCATGGTGAAGTCAAGCCTTTGATCTGAACAGGAAAGAAAAAAAAAAGAAATGTCATTCTAAAGAATGTCTTTTTAATCTAGATTTACGGGGAAATATCCCCATTAGAAAAACAAGGGTCAGTTGGCAAAGTGCGGATGCCAAGACGCCCTTTGGGCATCCTTGGAGAGACCCAGCTGTGTGAGCAATGAAATCCCAAGTCCGGGGCTGGGTTCGGAGGCTTAGGGGCCTGAACATTGCTGCTCTTTGCTAATGTTGCATTTTGGAGTGCCAAGGCAATCATCTGAATTCTTTGAGTAAAAACCTTCTGCTTTTGCTTATCCATAGATTAGAAGCTGGCACTTGTTTTTCTTTCTGGGTAACCCTCACTTTGCACACTGGAATATAGGATGCATTTTTCCTTTTCTTATCTTTATTTATCTCGGTGAGGTTCTAATTGTTCCTGTAAACCATGATTCCCAGAGGGCATGCTGCTAAACCAAAAGGACAATGCTTCACTGTGATTTTCGATTTCTTTCTTAGCTAGTGTTTCGGAAACTTGCCATTCGTTAAAGTGGCTTCAGTTTTGATATTCCTGTTTATTGCTCGTGAAAGCGAAAAAAAAAAAAAGAGACTGCTCCTCTTCCTCCTCTCCTTTCCCAAGATGCAAAATGAGCAGCCTTCTTACCGGCTTTTGTAAATGATCACCGACTGACATCTCCTATCACTGCGCTTCCAGGAGTGACATAGCGTAAAAAATAAGAAAGGACCACGAGAAGAGCATCCCATTCAGCACGTCTCCGCGGCAGCCAGCCGTGGAGCACTCAGCACCCACGCATCACTGCCTGAGAGGTAGCTCTCCTCACAGGGGAAAAAAAAAAAACCAAAAACAACCCCAAAAACAAAGCAAAAGAACGAAACTCGCCGCATACAATCTGCTGTTCGTTTTAGCAGTTATGGAACAATAATTGTGTATATTCCCAATGGTCGCAGGGGTGATGGCTGTAGTAGATGTGGGCCAGAGAGTACAATCGCAGGGCAATTTCTCTCTGTCCTTAATGGACTTGCATTGTACTCATGGGCAGCAGAGTGTCCTAATCTCTTCTTAGCGGGGTCTATCTCACCGTGGGGGTCATTGCAGGGACCCTCTTGGCTTTGCCTGGTTCGGCAAATTCCTTACGGGCCAGATGCTGCCACCTTTATCCACATTAAGTGGTGCCTTCCCCGGGGGCCCCATCCGATGGGAGGGGAATGGGATGCAGGGAGTGGGAGGCTCCGGGGGGGTCCTGGGAGCTGCCCCTTCTCAGCTGCTTGTTTTAATGGGGATTTATTTGTAAGCTGAGCAAACCAAGAAATTTCTCCACTCAAGTGAAGAGGAAAAAAATAACAACCCAATAGCACACCAGCTAAAGATCACTTCTTCCTAGCCTGTGTCCTTCATGGATATTTTTCTGCAGTATTTTTGGCTAATTATGTTATGAAAGACCGAGGGCTCCTCTCCAAAGCCTTTCTGCAGCCTTTGGCAAAGATGTTCTTTAAAAGAAAAATAAGTAAATCAATGCTGTTTTACCCCTTTGCCTGGAATAAATTCTGCCAAGAGAGTAAAACAACCGGAGAGCCTCACCTTTCCATTATTGCCGTGTACTATTACTGCAGTCACACAGAAAATAATAAGATTCAATAAGAATTGGTTTTAACTCTCCACCAGCACATGGAGAACATGATACATCACAGCTGTTTGCAAGGCATTTAGCACCATGAGATGCCTTTTTTATGGGGAGCAAAGTCCTCGCTCTTGCTTTGGGCTAGCTGTTGCTGTGGAGGAAGAAATGAGGTCAGCAAGTCGCTACAGCAAAATCTCTAAATTTTGAGTGGAAAAAAAATATAGTTCTGCCTTCTTGTTTCCTTCCAGCTCTTAAAATATTCACCCTTGATCACCGACCTGAGTATCAATGCCCTTCCCTGGTCCTCGTGCAGAGCACCATGCAGCTGCCTCCTACAGAGCTTGGGAACCTTCTCTCCCCTTGAAAGCCATTGTGGGGATGTCCTGGCTCTCCAGGGGTGCTCCTTGTTCTTCCTTTCCTTTTATTTATTGTCTAGCATCAGTTGGGGGCATCATTCCCATCGCAGGTACAATATGGAAGTAAATGACGGAGTTATTTGAGGGGTTTTAAGAGCTGAGCCACTGGGCACTTGGAAATCTCAAAGATCCACCTCATTAGGTTAATTGAGCAATTACAGTTTCTGCAAACCGTGAAGGAAAGATAGGACCTGAAAATCATGGAAAAACACTCACTGAACGGCTGTTTTTTCTTAGTGTTATTTAGGTGACCTTAGGGATTGGCAGTGGAATCAAGGTAAGAGAGAAAAATGAGAATGAGGGTGTAAAACCAGCCAGCTCATGGGAAGACCAAGAACCTGGTAGAGGACCCACCCTTGTCTTTTGCCGTACAATAAGACGTGAATTACCTTTATCTCAAGATCAAGGCAATATTTAGGAGAAACTCCCTTTATACTGCCATTTCTCCCATATTTTTTTTTTAGTTAAATGCCTGACACCACTTTGCATATTCACCTTGAAGTGTGGCTGTACTTTTGTTTGCTGTTCCCCCCATACTGGACAAGAGACTTGAAAGCAGAGTTGGACTGGATCTGTAAAGTTTTGAAAAGGTTTAGGAAGCTTGTCGTTTTGAAATGGATGCTATTAGAGCTATTCCAACCCAACTGGAAAGGAAGGACTTGTGTTTTGTGAAGGATGTCATAGGGTGGCTTGGTATTTGCCACATCACATGTTTAGAGCCCTGATACATTTATCTTAAAACATAAGGATGGAGCACTGGGATGATGGTTAAAAAAAATAAATAAAAAAAAAAATGGATCTGACCTGTCCCCTGACCTTTAAGAGCCGTTTGTGTCCGTTTTTATGTCTCCAGCTATTTAGCTTGCTGGTGAACCTCCTCTTTTCTAAGCCTCCCAAAGCACACAGAGGTATGTATCTACTGGAGCATATCTGCCCGAGTCCCCAAGACAACATCTTGCGCGTTACGCTCCACCATTGCCGTTAGATCTTCCCATAAACCTGAACCTTTTTTTATGTCTGTCACGGGCCTCCTCTCACGTAGATTGCCTTCAGGCTGAACTTTTGTGTAATATATTTTGACACCCCATATGGTCCCCATGGTTCGCTCAGGCACAAGCTGAAATCCTGCTCGTGTTGTTGGCAACTGCCGATATCTGGAAGCAGTCTGCCTTTTTTTTTTTCTTCCAGGGCGATATTCACATTTGGGAAGATTAATGTGATGATCAGGCACTGGCAAGGAGATGGAGTAGATGACCTAATAGGTCTTTTCCATCTCTAATTCCTGCGTTTTATTAAGTGGAATTCTTTGTTGCCGTGGCACTAATTTGTCTGAGCTGTCACCGCGGAGGGAAGGCAGAAGAGGTGGCACTAACAGTGTCATCTAAATCCATCTTTTTTTTTGGCACCTCTGCCCCTGTGAATCAAGAGTACCATCTGGTGAGCGGGCAGATTGCCACGCTGGCAGATGGGCAGGAGTGTATCTAGCTATGAGACCATGTATGATTATCAAATGTGTTGTTGGGCGAGGATTTCCAGCAGGAATATCAAAACAACTTCTCGTAATGAGCTTCTGGTTCCCGGGGAAAAAGAGATGGGCCATTTAGCTCCCCAAGAAACCGGCTGAAATTCAGCTCCCCGGGGCCGAGCAGCGTTGGGGCTGGCTGGCAGGGGGAGGAAGACCAGCGATGCTTCCTGTTGGGTACCAGTGGTTTGCTGGGTGGCAGTTGGATGCTGGCAGCCAGTGCCATCCACGGCACCAAGATGCCATCCCTGCGGGACGCAGATCAGAGCGACGAGGGATCCCGCTTCTCCTCTCGGAGCTGCAACCCGCCACCAGAGATTTTCATGCAGAAAAACGTACCTTGGGTCAAAAGGCTCTTCTAAGAGGGAACTCATAATTAAAAAATTAACACCGCAACTGCTACGCGCACCTCTTACACCAACATGAGCATTTGCCTTCAGGTCTCATTCCTGTAGCTGTGACATAAACACAGACAAGGCATTATTTGGTGGCAGAGAATATTTTTAGCAGGGCACCTATTATTACAAAATTTTGACTTTCCCGTGAAATGTGGAAAGCTATTTTTCCTTTAACATCTAATATATTTCTTTGGATTTCACGGTCACTTGACAAAGCCAAACACTCTCCACCTGGGAACAACGTGAGTGCAGGGACTGTCACTGTAAGTGGCTTCACTGGATGAACATCCACACTGGGCATTGCTCAGCATGGGGCATTGGGGTCCATTTTGTCCTTCTCACACCAGTACCCTTTGATTTAGCCAAATCTTGTTGCACTAAAACAAATGGATACACCTTCAGATGGTCCCCTCTGCCCATCAGATCTAGAGTCATGGCCCTTCATTACTCCAGGGAAGATTCACAGATTCACAGATTCGACAGAGTTGGAAGGGACCTCTAGAGATCATCTAGTCCAACTCCCCTGCTAAGCAGGATTTCCTAGAGCACATTGCCTAGAGAGATGGTGAGGATGATGCTGGTGCTGCAGCAACCTCTGCTCATCCAATGGGGTTTATTAGCATGGGCTCTCTTCCACCCAAAAGTGGCTGAATTTAACCTGGGTCCAAGCTGGCACATGATGTGGCGAAGCTCTGCCTGTGCCCGGGCTAACGAGCCTGGACACCACTGACTTGGCATGGAGTCGGTCCTGGTCTGCAGAGCGTGGTGCAATTCATCTGCAACCGGATAAACTGCCCAGGAATCACGTCCAAATGGAAATTCACTGAATGGCATATTTAATATGCAGCTGTGGTGCTCAGAGCTGTAGATAGTTTAGATACTGAGTAAACAGGAACTTCAACAGGAAAAACAACGTCACTTCATCCCTACTGACCTGAACCCTCCTGTGATACAAATCCTGGGGGGGACTTTGCCCAGCTCTCCAGGTGAGACCCCCACTGATTCCAATAGAAACAGGATTTTGTGCTACGCTTTCAAGAAGAAGCCATGCTGTACGTTGAGTTAGACATCAAGCAAAACAGATGGGAATACCTGGTCTGTACACTAGCTGACGGAGGCCAGCAAGGAGGAGCAGCATCTTCAGCAGTGCTCTTGTCCTCAGCAGAAGGGTCATGCTGTGAAAGCGCTTTCTTTTGTTTTGCAACACCCGAGCTGAGATGGTTTTGATAAAAAGGGAAAGACAGTTCTTGCCTCACTGTGGCCAGATGGATCTATGTGGGACGGGATCCTGTGATGTAAAGCTTTCTTAATGCTCTCCGGATTGCTTTTGGGGTGGTTTCAGTGACCCTTTGTCAGGTGTCCTTCCAACACACCTTCTTCCAAATGGCAGATCCTTGTGCCTCAGCACTGCCCACACCCCAAATCAAGACAGTGCCAGGAGCTGGGCACCCCTCTTCTCTGCTGGCTGCGGTGGGTGCCCGTGGGAGCCCAATGACTGCCGTGGTCACAGCCACCACCACATTCAGGGACACCCTTCAGGGAAACCTGCCCAGAAGACCTCTGTGCTGGCTGGCCAGGAGACCGTGGTGAACTGAGCAATGCCATGATCTGAAAACAGCATCAGGAGAACTATAAGACCATGGAGTTTCCTTAGAAACACATTATTCAGGGGGCTCTCCTGCTTGGGTCTCTCACCTTCTGTACAAGCCGCTTATACAGCAAAGATGTCAACTCGGGACATCTCCCCGCTCCTGCTTCTCAGTCCAAACTCTCAAGGATCTTCAGGAGGAGAATGATGAGTACCATGTTTGGGAGCAGACCTTTCCTTCACCTAATCCCCGCTGGGATAAATACCATCCTGTGAAAGCCCTGTGTGACTGCTGATGTGGTATGTCCCATGCTCTCTCAGCACAAACATGCTGTGGTCCTTGTGGTCCCACACCCCAAAAAGATACATAATCACCTTCCAAGACAGTGTCTTTTATGGTGGTTTTCAGATTAGAAACAAAAAGATGAAGTGATTTCCTTCTAAAATAAGATTAAACATGGCTAGAAGTCTGTTTGTCTCAACATTTAAAAATAATATGTGCTCATACTATGTGTTATGGAAAGTGGAGATATTCCCATGTCCAGGAGCTCCAGCGGGACAGCTGGCCATGGTGTTCCCATGCACACGAGCCTGCAGGAGCTGGACCAGGCGGTTTCTGGGGGAAATCCCAAACCCCTGGCCAGGAATGCCGCATTGCGACCAGCCTCACAGGAAAGGGAAGAAGCAGTTCTGCAGCCTATGCAATACCACAATGTTTTGTTGACCTGGAAATACCAAATCTACTACTTGGGGTGGAAAATAGTTGAGTTCTTAGCTATTTTTCCAAGGACTATGTGTATTCTGGGCTTCAGAAACTCAGTGTTCTGCTCCATGCCTTGCATTTCCTGGAGCTATGAGCAGATGGTGGGGAGCAAACGGATGGTGGGCTTCGACCACGGTGTTTCCTACAGAGCGTAGACTGACGTCTTTCCTCAAGCAGAGGATTTCTGTGGTGGGAGAAGCCAGGGCCAGTCCCTGAGGGCTCAGTATATGACCAGGTGTGAATGTCATGAACTAAAATAGAAAAATAAATAGAAAATAAAAAGTAGAAAATAAAATAGAAAGAAAGAAGAGACTGTGTCAAACGGTTTTCATTAGCACCGCAAAGCTGTCCAGCCAAGAATGATTTGTAACTTGTATGGATTTCCCAGTGGAAATGCAAAAAGTCTAATTATACAGAAATGGTGAGGACCAAAAGAAGAGCAATTTCCAGAAACAAATCTGCCGTGCAGCATATCAATGTGTTAAAGGCGTCTTTTTTCAGACTGGAAGCCAGATCAATTTATATTTATTCCTCAGACCAATGGAAAGTGTGGTCCTATGTGGGGGATTAGGGTACTGAAAATACCTTTTGCTAATAAATAATTCACTTTGGGAGAGCAAAGAAGAGGAGGGGGGCGGGGAGGGGGGAAGCAGTAAAAGGACCTGAAAGGTTTTTTGGGTGAAACAAAGAGGTAAACAGCATGACTGGGTCTTCACAACTAAAGCTCCTCCATACTGTTTGATTTTAATTTCAGATCTCAATTAAAGGTTAGCCAAAGGTAATTGAAAAATAGCTGGGATGTGGAATTAAATGGCAACTGCCCACACATCTACAGACTTCAGTCAACCAGCCCCTCAGCGTAGATATGTTTTTTTACCACAAGCTGGGCAGATTTGTTCTTGTCTTATTAGGAATAATTCTCCCAGAGCTCCGGAGCCTTTTGCTCCAAGCTGAGAGTCTAATTATCGTAAAAGACCCCCTTGAATATCACTACCCTGAGTGCATTTGGAATTAGGGACCGGTCTCAGCCAGGGAAGTAGCTGTTTGTAAATCAGAGGGTGAAGCTGCTGAGCTCCCTTTGCTTTCTGAGCCCATGCACAGCTCTTCAAGCATCAACTTGTGTTTTTTTGCACTTTTGTGAAGTGCCCGTGCTTCTGTGTGATATAATACACTGACGCATGATTTTAGACATAAGAGCAAACAGCCTGGATGAAAAGGAGCCAGATAAACCCATACGCAGTCATTTATTAACAGAGGTCCTTCCTCTGGTATTTCTTTAAACTCTGCATGGCTTTTTTAGCTGCCAAATTCACTTCGTGATGTTGAAAACTGACTTTTTTTTTTCCTTTTCCTTATCAAGATAGTTATTTTCCACTTGGCAAACACTGAGTTTTATTACTTATTCCTAATGGAGCCTGAAATGATTATGGCTTTTTTTCTCCCTGTTTATTTCTCTCGTATGTTCATCTCAACTGAAATCAGCTCGTTTCTTGGATCTGGATGATTTTGGTGAACATTACCATGGGGCCGACCGTCTGGGGAGCAGACTACTAGAAGGGTTTTCATGTTATATTTTGTTGCGCTGCAGCAATTCTGTAAATGCCAATATGTGTTTGTCTTGGTAACATACGACCAAAGTGCTCCTGCCATCCTTCAGAAGCACCCTTAGATGAGTGGAGAAATGCTGATGAAGGTCCTGTCAGGGCATATAGGATAATTTGTCCTCAGGATTTGGGAAAATACCCCTCCTGCTCTCTCCTCAAACCTATGGCTCTATCTGTTATCCCTATAAAACCCCAGGGTTGGATTTTCAGCCATTTCACTGCTCCATGTCCTTACCTCCCGGCATGCTGTGCCACCTCTCCAGATCCTCTGCAGGACCTGGACCAGCCACCCTCCTGGAACAGCCTTGGATCCTCTCCATGTTTCCATGGACAAGCAGGTGAATCTTCAGCATGTTTCTAGCCACTGTGATTTTTATAAGGGACCTGATTAATGCAAGTGTCTCTGTGCAAAGTCACATTGATAGACTTCAGCATTCCTGGCCAGAAAGATCCCTGCATCCATCTCTGTGATCTGAACAGGAGAACCAGCCCAGCATGTGGCTGGACTTCCACCAGAGGCACATCCTGTGATAAACAGGAAAAAAACTGATAATGGATTTTCTATAAGTAGGTTCTGAGCTTTAAATCTGGGTCCCTTTCCTCTGTCAGTAAATCATCACAGTGCTTTTATCCATGTTATCCCTTGTGATGGACTTTGTTCTAGACACACAGCTCCATAAGCATAATCCCCCCTCCCAAAACAACCCTTGAGCTGACCTAGGGAAACTAATAAATGCCTAAAACTTTGTCCCTGCCCTAATTTCCATGTCCCCCTGAAGTACTTTGGGGGTGAATTTCAGCCAGCCTCAGAAAGGATGTGCCCAGAACTATTTTGTGGTGTCCCAGAAGACCTTTGCTGGCTTCTTCCCACCCCAGGGTGTCACCAGACGGGAGCATGGAGGCCAGTGCATCCTGGAGCGAATCCAGGTGTAAATCTCAGCAGCTGAATGGAGTTCAGTGGCCCATGAAATTAATGCAGAAAAAGCCGCAGGCTCTGGAAGGTAATTTGCAACACCGGGATGGTCCGAGACTTGATGATCATAAAGGTCTTTTCATCTATGGTTGGACTTGATGATCTTAAAGGTCTTTTCCAGCCTAGATGATTCTAAGAGCAGAAGTTAAACTGCCAGGACTGCTGACTGGAAATTACTGCAATTTATCTTGCACCTCTGCAAGGTGAGCACTCACCATGTTTATGAAGGTTATTTATTCAAACGGTGCTTACTTTCTTCCTTTCTTTGGGTCATTTTTCATATTTCATAGATGCCCACATCTGATGAAATCTCAGTTCATGTGGAAGCTCCTCCAAATTCTTCATGCCAAGATGCCTGGGGAGGGGATGAGGGGCAAAAGGCCAAGGGCTTGAGAGCACACTGAGAGGCTTTCCCTGATGATGGCTACAGCCCATCCATTCCCAAGGATTTCCAAAGAGAAGACCATGTCCCATCCATGGAGAGAGCTCTGGGTTTGTGTTGGTCCTGGTCATCTTGGGCAGGGCTCCTGCCACAATGCCTGGCTCCGCTCAGCACGGCAGGGGATGCTCTGAACCTCTCTGCAGTGACTTACTGGCATAAAGCTCATTTCCTTGGGTGGCGAAAAATTAATTAATCCATGGCAAGCATAGGGCGAGAAAGTGCCGTTCTTTGAGGCTGGCTCCTTCCCCAAGCAGAGCCTTCACTCCTTGCTGTCCCATGGCCATCTAGGGCCCTTGTGTATAAAGTAAGGACCCCAAAAGTTGGAGTTGTGTTTTGTGAATTTCCTTTGATGCAAACGCTCCCCACACTAACTGGATTAATGCTTTTTTTACCCAGGGTTTAAGTTTTTTTTCCCCTCTTTTTCTCCCTAGAAAATCCTTCCTAGTTTAAATTTTTCACTGCTTGTAAAGTGTCCCATTATAGTGCTCTGGGCAGGAGGAGATTAACGTCAGGTCCCATTTATGCATCACTTTGGATCAGAAGAGTTTGGCCAGCCCTTTGTAACACTCTTGTCTTCTAGGGGGGGACAGGGAGGGGATTAAAAGTTTACTATTGCAAAAAAATACCCCATTGTCACTGCCTGAGATACATCTTTCAGAGAAATTCCCTTTGCCGTAATAACTGATTTATTTTGGTTGGCTAGCTACGAAGCAGCTGAAGTGGGGTGATCCCTGCCAGACTCATTAAATGATTCCTAATGTTGACGGAGGACTTTATATTGTGGTTATAAAAGCAGAGGGTTCGGTATTTGCTGGAAGAGCCTCTTTCCCGAGGGCGAGCGTGGAGGACGGGAGGAAGCTCTCCAGCGGTACCCATGTGCAAGCAATAAGCAGAGGAATGCTCTCGGAAACTGCAGCTTGAAGGATTTACTTTGGCATGGGGCTGGGTTGCCTGGGAAGGGAGGGAAGCTCTCAGGGAGGCGCAGGGGTGCTGGGCGTGGGGCTTTGCCTCTCTTTTGGGCTGGGAAAGGAGAAGTTTAAGAGCCTTTTTGCGGGGTCCTGCCGGGTGCAGTACCAAGGCATGCTGGTTCCTTCCCACCCCACTGGCTGCTGCCAGGGGAATCACGCATCAGGGTCTTCATTTCCCTTTGAGCCATGTCCTTGGGACTATTGAGAGCAGCCCTCCAAGAAGGACTTGGGGGTGTTGGTGGATGAGAAGCTCAACAAGAACTGGCAACATGCGCTGGCAGCCCAGAAAGCCAACCCCAACCTGGGCTGCACCCCCAGCAGCGTGGCCACCAGGGCGAGGGGGGGATTCTGCCCCTCTGCTCCGCTCTGGGGAGACACCCCCCCAGTGCTGCCTCCAGCTCTGGGGCCACCAACAGCAGAAGGACACGGACCTGTTGGAGCAGGGCCAGAGGAGACTCTTTCCTTATGGATTTTATTTTGCAGTTTTGAAAAAGTTTTGCGTTTAGCCAGTGACAGCAAAGAAATGACTTTTTCTGTTCTTGCCCTTGAAAAAATGCTGGCGGAGGTCAGGTGCCATGTGCTGGGGGCTACTCTGCAGCACAGGGTTGGACTGGGAAATCCTGACTGGTGGGAATGGGTCCATGCATTTCAAATGTGAAAATGAAAAAGGAAAGAAAGAAAGAGAAAGAGAAAGAGAGAAAGAGAAAGAGAGAAAGAGAAAGAGAAAGAGAAAGAGAAAGAGAAAGAGAAAGAGAAAGAGAAAGAAAAGGATAAATAAAAGAAAAAGAAAAAGAAAAAGAAAAAGAAAAAGAAAAAGAAAAAGAAAAAGAAAAAGAAAAAGAAAAAGAAAAAGAAAAAGAAAAAGAAAAAGAAAAAGAAAAAGAAAAAGGGAAAAGGAAAGGGAGAGAGGAAGTGGCTTCCCAGAAATGCTCACAGCAGTGAGGGGGGTCCTTTTGTCTCCCCCAGCACGACTCCCAGTCACTCCCCAGGGCCCCTCTTCAGCCCATGGGAGGGCCAGGATCCCACCAACCCCTTCCCTCTCCGGAGGCATTCACCTGGGGAAAGGCCCCCAGGGGCACCAGGAGGGTTTAGGTGGTCCCAGGGGCTCCCACAGCCAGCGCCTGCGGGCATGGCGCTCACCAGGGACCTGCCTTTGATTTTCTCTTCAGAGGGTTCCCCCTCTCTCTGCTTGAAAGGGTTGTTATTTTGTAAAGAGGGAGTTGAGAGCAAAGCTTAAACACATACTTACATACAGAGTCACTCCTTAATGAGCAGAGATCTGAAAAATAAGCCATAGTCTGGTCACAGAATGTCTCTGTTGGCTTTTCTCTCTTTTTTTTTTCCCCCCTTTTTTAATTGCAAATCTCTCCAGTTCTGAATCTTAAAATAATTCTGCATCTTCTTACATATTTAAATTGAGTCGCTCTTGTTGTATCATGTTATGCTGCTGGGGATGATGGTGGGGGAAGAGCTGCCGCCCCCCTATTGCCCAGCCGTGAACATTTCCGCAAATATCAAACAGAAAAAAAGCCCAAAAACCAGGAAAAAAAACCCTGTTTATAACTCTACCAGCAACCCTCTTCCCAAAGTACACTGAATTTCTTGATTATCACCTTCCTACATTTCCACTGGGGGAATTTCTTACGGTTGAAGCCTATGTTTGAATTCCACGTAATAACATTTTTGAATAGGCTCCTATTGAAAAATTGGGGGGAAAAAAATAGAAAGAAATCGTCTCCGCAAATTGTTCTCCTGAGCTATTTTCCAAATGGCTTTACTGCTGCTGTTTCAGATGTGATTTCTTTGCCTGACATTAGGTACACTTACTGCTCACTTGAAAGCCAGGAAAAGAATTGCAGATGTTAACAGTCGTCTCTGAAAATATATTTCAGATTATGCCAAATTACTCCAGTGGAAGAGAAATCTGAGGACATTACCTTTAATATTAGAGCTGCGGGAACAGCAGAGAGGCCCATTTCTATTTTCTACCCCCAACTGAATATATGAGAAAAATACATATTGAGCCCACCTTTATTAAAATTGTTTCCCCTCCCCATCCCTACGGGCGTATCTCCCACCCGTAAGTGTGTGTCTCATATTTATTAGCTCATGGGAACTTGCTGCTGGGGAAATTTGCCTCCCAGATTGGGAACCTCCTGCCAGTTCATGTCCAGTTTGAGGCATGGGCTGAGATGGACGTCGTTGGTGCGGGCACCTTGACGAGCAATAGCATCACCTGCATCCTGGGGGCACATGGGAGCTGGGTGAGACTGCCCAGCCACCGGGATGGCAGAGGGCTGAGACTGGGAGGAGAGGCTGTTCTTTCCCTGGGCAGACCTGCCCTCCCTTCTACGTCTCCCTCTTGTCACCAGGTGGGACCCTGCAGCGCATTTTCTGGTCACCAAGAGGTGCTAGATCAGCTGCTGCACCACTTTTAAATGCTCAGCTCACGATAATACCATGTTCATAGAATCATGGAATAGTTTGGGTTGGAAGGGACCTTAGAGACCATCCAGTGTCACCCCCTGCCCTGGGCAGGGACACCTCCCACCAGACCAGATTGCTCCAAGCCCCCTCCAACCTGGCCTTGAACCCCTCCAGGGATGGGGCAGCCACAGCTTCTCTGGGCAACCTGGGCCACTGCCTCACCATGACTTTGACTCATGACATCTGATATGCATCTACCAACTCCCTTTTTTTTTTTTTTCATTTGTGTCTCAATTTTTATTACAATTCTGGCTTAATGTTGGGGTTTTTTTTGTTAATAACCAAGGGCCAACCATCGCTATTCATATCCGTTCTGTGCAGCCTCCCCTGCCACACACCGCATCAATGAGCCACCCCACCAAAGATGATGGGAGCATGTGAAGGACCAGAGAAAGTCCTGTGTTATCCACTCACTGACCATGATTTCAAAGGAAAAAAATACTTCATATTGTTTCCCCTGGGCAGAAACGTGGCAAAGGGCCTCAGGAGTGGTGCTGGGATGCCAGCAGCTGGAGGATGCCAGGACCATGTGCTGGGGAACAAGGAGGTACCTCCCAGCCATGGTCTTCCAGCCCCATCCTCTCCTGCTGCTTCAGAGGTACAGACCAGCAAGCATTAAATTCATGATTCAATATATAACTTTAAAATATCTAAAGATCTATATGAACTACCACTGCTCCCTGCCAGAGGCATCTTTATTGTATAATTAAGTAAGAGCTGAAAGAGCATCCTTAAAGTGTATTTATCGCTCCCCAGATTCCTCAGTTAACACCAGCATCAAGACTTACTCCTCCAAGAGTAATTCACAACCCGTAGATTACTCCTTTGCACACTAATAAAATTCAGGGGTTTTTTTGGAGGATCGTCTTAATTCCTTCTCAAGCCAAGATGCCCACAAATGCCAGATCCCACCTTGTGCAAACCTTGGCTCTGGGAAAAATTGCCAACTCAGCACTTTGCAGAAAAGCCTGTTTGAAATGGCCCAAAAGTAACATTTCTCAGCAATTTTCTTCTCAGTCCTCTAGCAGCCTTGGGACTTTGCATGTGCCACAGCACTTCTGGGGGATGATGGTACTTGGGGCACATGTCCCCATCAGTCCCTCAAAGCACAAGGTCAATGTTAATGAAGCTTGATATTACTGTGCCCATCACGATATGGCTCCGTGGCAAATGAGACCATCTTCTCCTTAACCTAATCGAAAAAATGTCATAGGCGAGGCATTTCGGATAGAAGAATCTGAAGGAAAGTAATGTTTTAATTTGAAAAAGTAATAATCCAGAAGCCCAGGAAAAAATAATGTCATGTGTATTAAATGTGTAATAGCTCATTATCGAAGCATTGTAGAGTCATTATTTTAAATAACTGTATTTCATTGCAGTGGCTGGGATGGAAAGCAGTGTGTATTTTGTGTAAAATAGATTTGCATTATTATTTATTCATGAGTTTTAAAAGGATCATTATTTTTGACGGACAGCTCCTGTCAAAAGATTTATATATGGGAGCTCGTGTTTCCCCATAATAATGATTAATCAATAAACATTTGAAAACGGTGCTTAAAATTCAGCGTTACCAGGATACACATTTACCTCTAATTAGGAACAGGTTTTCGTTTGGGAAACCAGATCACTTTCCAGTTCCTTCTAATTGCACACAAACCAAGGTGGCAGGTAACACGCTAAAATGCGCGTTTTCGCTCACTGCCTCCCACAGCAGTACCCACTGGGTGCTTTATCCCTCCCCAAAACCCAGGGGAGAAGCATCATATCTGGATGGTGAAACCCATGGGGTTGCCAACCCCAGCTGAAATGAGAATACCAGGTTGTTATTATTTTTTAATGGAGATCCCACTGAGGGTGGGGAAACAAGGACTTTAAATGCTTTGTGAAGGTGAAATCCTGACCCTACTGCAGGAAAGGAGAAAGCAAAGCCCATGCTTGCTGGTCCTTCATGTTTCATCCTGCTACTGTGAAATAAATGGTGCCAGGAAGGAAAATACATTGGTTTTTTGGTCACTCCCTCAGGTTTTCTTCCCATGCTGCCTTGTGGATGCTGGGTTTGCATTGCTGGGTATCACCTCTCACTATGTGACGGCTGAAAACAGGGATGCTGAGGAACCGACTGCCATGTCCTGTCCAACCCCCATCATTTCCACCCTCTCCCATGTCAGTGCTGCTGAATCCAGGGTGCACGTGTGCTTCAAGCCAAAAAACTAGGCACTGCACCCCTCCTTTCATGCCTCTGCACCAAGGCTTTTAGGAGTATCAGTACATACATTAAATCTGCTTCCTCTGTGTTTCTCTTGGCTTACTTTTGATGAATTTTCAAGACAAGACATCTCCAAAAGCGAGCAGTGTCAGACTGTCTGGTCCGTCTTTGTTGCCTTTACGATGACGGTGGTGCAGGCTGAATGCATCCCACCTCCTAGCGTGGAGCTAAGTCATAACAGGAGGGTCCAGAAACCATGTTAAATCCATTCCCATTGGAGAGGGAGGTTTGTAAAACATTGTTTTCCCAGCCTGAAAACCGAACAGGGTGCAGGACAGCCAATGCCTTCAATCAGCCCGTCAGCCAACCCATGGATTAGTTCATGGAAGTGATTTCTATTTTTTTTCCTAAATCTTGCTAAACCACAAAGCCAACATAGAACAGTAATAACATTTATTTTGGCGTTTTCCACATTCAGGCTCGTAAGATCCCAGATGAAGCCATCAGGTGGAACCAGCCACAGGGATTTGGAGCTTTTCTCCATCCAAAGCACACCCTTTTTCACATGCCAAATGACTTATCCTTCACGTGGGCTGGTGAAGGATGCGTAGATGACATGCAAATGCTTGTGAGCCATAACAGCAACAACAATAACCATCATAATATTAAAGAGCCAGCTGGTAATTGGTGCTAGCCCTGACGAGGAGTGCAGCCATTACCCTCATTATCCTGCCCACTAACAGAGCAGATTGGCACTGGGGAGCCAACGACCAGAAGAAATATGTCACTGTCACCCAGCTTTTCATTTGCATCCCAGAGTTTTGCTCTTGGGGATGTGTTAGTCCATGGGGCTGGGTGCAGGTGAAGTGGGGGAACCCCTTGGTGAGGCAAACCTGGGCGCCCCAAATGCAGCCAGAGCATGCCTGGTTGGGCAGGGCAGGGCAGGCAGGGCAGGCAGGACTTGCCAGCTGTGAGAGGCAATATCAGCCCCATTTCTCCTGGGCATCCCTGAATTATTCAGCTCTTGCTTTTCCCTGTCCCCCCAGCACATCCCAGTGCCTGGCTGCATCCCTGCTCACCATTTAGCGGGGGAATCACCAGGTGAACCCTTCCCTCAAACCAATGCACCCCCAAAAACTCCTTTTCTGCCCATAAATAAGCCTCAGAACATACATTTTATTTAATTTTTTCTATTAGCATGAATGGAACCAGCTGGAGCAGATGTATTTGGGCTGCTCCTTGCCCCTCTGCTATGACTTTACAGCTGGATGCTGCTGCTGCAAGGACAAAGCAGAGACCCAGAGCTGGGCAGGCAGCCCTCCTTCCCCTCTCTGCTCCCAGCACCCCATGGTGGGGAAACTATCATTAAAAGAACATTCCCGAACATACAGATACCCTGCAGCAAATTTCCCTTCCAAAAAGAACAATATTTCCCCAGGTAGGAGGGAGATGTGAGAGGGAAGGCAACTGCACACCATTTTTTTTCTAATAGGTTGGGTATTTTAGTGTTAAATTTTGTTAGAATAATTTTATTTTAAATACATTTACAACCTGAATAGGTGCCTTTGCTAGTAATAGCTTGTATTTCATGTGGTGTCACAAGCCGTTTTTAATGTGCCAGGGTGAAATCTGGAGGTATTGTGCTGGCAGGAAAAACAGCCAGAAGTCACAGAAGTCTCTTCTATTTGAAATGGATGTTAAACTCTGATCATGAAAGTCTTCTTTAGAGAAATATGTAAAAATCCCGAAATTCATTTCAAATTAGCTGACTTGAATATTTTGTTCCTTCACAACTCTACAGCAAGAGAGATGGCTCAAAGGCAGAAAAGGAATTGACCTGAAATGCTCATTAAAATGACAATGAAATGAGGCTTTAAGAAAAAGATGTTCTTTTCTCTTCTCTCCAGCATGATGTGAGATGGTGGAAACTCCAACTCTTTTCACATCCTCCCCTTGCTCCACTTCAAATCCTTTCCTACCAGTGCTGGAAAGATGCATTCAGGCTGGGTTAACCCTGTGGGTACCCGGTGCCAAGCTCAGAAGTGACATTTTCTGTTCCATTTTCAGCACTGGGGAGAAAATTCTCGGCAGGTGGGAAGATGCTGCCTCCATCCCTGCTTTGGGGGTCTGTGGAGGTCCTGGCAGGGTGCAGGATGCCACTGCTGTCCTGCTGTGCCCCTAGGACTTGCTCAGCACAGGTCATCATCCCTGTGGTGCCACCAGCATAGCATCCTCAGGTGCACTGGGAAGAACCTCATCGGCAAGATCAAGTGTCATCCCAGTCTGCGGCTATTAAAAGTTGGCTCTGAGCCCATAATATAATACCTTGTGATTAAAGGAACCACATTTGTCCTGCTGGTAATATCAACATTTTATGAATGAGCGGGTTCTGATATCAGCTAATTAGGAGCGGGGTTTATTGCAGCATCTGTCACCTGGAGTTAAGCAATTTATCCTGGGAGGCTCCTCGAGGGGAGGGGGCTGTCAAAAGCCGGCGGTGGGGAAGGTGCAGGATGCAGGGAAACGGCTGCGCCTCGGCACTGCTGGGGGAAATCCCCACTGGAAAAGCGGGGAAAGCGTGCTGGAAAACAGACAAGCAATTAGGTGCATTGTGGTAGCCTAATTGCCTGGATCACCAATAATTTTGGAGAGATAACCATGGCAACGGTGGGATCACACACTCTTGTGTTATGGCTGGAGCACGCGGAGCCAGTGGGCTTACCTCTCTCCTTGGATTCAGGCATCCTTTCTCCTTGAAGAGCATCTCGTTTTAAAGCACCGCTACAGGGCAGCACCCTCCATCAGCATTGGACCCGGCCATGGGGCTCTCAGTGGAAGCACCATCGTCCCCATCACCTGTCAGGGAAGCACGGGCAGGAGAAGGAATCCTCTTCCTTGAAGCCCCAGAGCTGGAATTCCACACCATGAGCTTCCAGAAGAGGTGGAGAAAAAAGTCCCAAAGCGGAACATTATCTGCAGGGAGCACTTGTAATGATATCTCAGGGCAGGTCCCTCTGATTTCCACATGTTCTGCTCAACCTCCCATTACTACCAAACCCAAAAAGTCCTCTTCATTTACACATCTCATATTCAAAGTTTTTTTCCCTGGTTCCAAGAAGCAGTATTAAAAATACATGGGCAAGATATTGCCCTAATCTGCACTCCTCTTCCCCCATGTCTTGCAGGACACCCCAACCACTGGGTTTGAGTCCACATTACTCAAAATCACTGCTGCATTTTAAATGGGGAGTAAATTTTGGTGGTGGTCATAATAAAAAGCCTGGGGTAACCCAACATTGAGACTTCCAGATAGTTGGAGTGGAACAAAGAGGAATTTAATCTCCTGGAAAAGGGTGAAAATTCGAAGGGTTTTGTGAGGAGTCCCTAAACCTGCACAAAGAAGGTGCTGGTGCTAATTAATGCTCTGGCTTGTGATGCTCATTCCCCTGTGATGTGCTGCTCCACCATCACTCGCTCCCAACACTGCTGGGTACCAAGTATCCCTCTCCTCTTCCTTATGGTGACCCCTCTTTGAGGCTGGTGCCATGTTCCTGGCCTCCCCCTACCCACCTGCCCTCCTCTGTATTTCCTTTTTGACACTTATGGGCAGGAATAATGACTTTTTTTGTTGTATGTGGCTTCCTGCCCGTTTTTATGTTTCTGCTTCCTGTTGCTGGCTGCACCAGTGGGGTGTGATAACTGGAGCCTGGCTGCGGCGGCGTGGATTCCACCTGCTCTACAAATACCTGGTGGTTTGCTCCTCTGCCCACGCTTCTGCAGGAACATTTCACCACCAGGAGTGTGTTAAATGCAAGGAATCACCTCCACGTGCGTGGCACTGGTTTAGCATCATTACCCCTGGCACGCAGCCTTTTTTTCGTGATGTGCAAGGAGACAGCGAGTGCTTGTAAGTATCACACTAAAATAAATCAACTTCAAAGGATGCCACAGAGTTTTCTGCCTTTTATCCAACCCCTAATCTTCAAAATTAAGCAAGGCTTAAAATGCAAATATTGATTTTGGTGCTGGATGATGGAAGGGCCAGGGCAGGGTTTTGGAAATGGGCTGTACATTTAATTTCCTCTGCGCTGGGACAGCACATTGTTGTCAGCGTTTCTTTAATTTGCACATCTGGAACCAGGCAAAGCACACAGCTGGGAAGAGCTGCTGGCCATTCCCCTGGAGAGCTCAGAAAACCACCCTCGCTAAGGAGCAATTAAACAGGATAGTTAATAAAGTCCTACTAAGGATTAAATGAGAGTCGTGGTACCACCAACCCCGAACATATGGGAAAGATTTTGGAATTTGTTGCATTTTCAACAGTTTAGCTGTTTGTAGAAAGCCACATTTAGAAAAGAAGGTGTGGCAGGTACAGCTGGGGACACAGATTCCCTAAGGCTGAGGCATCTTCCCATCCTGGCATTCCCAGGGCTCAGCATCACCTCATTAAATTCAAGGACCTCAGGATGCTCCTCAGAGAAGTGCAATAGCAAAGCCAAGGCTGAAAAACCCCATGCATTACCAAAAAAAATGTGCACAAATACCCACCCGAATGCAGGGAACAGGCTCAGGTGCTGAGGGGGACTGAGGGAGCCGGGCAACGCGTTCGACTTCTCATACTTATTTGTGCTTCTGTGGTATAGTGTGGCTTGTTGTACAAGGCGCGGGGCTCATGAAGAGGTTTCTTAGCCATTAATAAAAGTGAAATCACTCTAATAACTGCAGTTTTACCCACGCTCGGCCCTGCTGGCGGGTCTGGGCTGTTGGCAGCTCTGCTTTGCAGCTAAGCAAATACTGGATGGAAAAAAAAAAATGAAAAAGGCAAAATCTCATTTCATCTCTCTTACCCTCAGGTCAGAGAGACTTTGTGACCCATCTCCATATTAAAATCCAGTTAAGTGTGACCTGAGACTGAGCTGACATCATTAATACAGTGCATATGTTGGTATTTCATCTTCGGTTACGCCGGGGTTGGGGTTAAGCGCGGTTCGGCAATAGCACGGCTCCCACCCGCGGGTGATGCTTAGCCTGGAAGATGCTGAGCAGGTTTGCAGAAGTGTCCTGGAGTAGGGATGTGGGGTTTTTTTTTGCGAGCATTAAGCATCCAATCAACCCCCCACTGGAAGTTTTCCCTGCCTCTAAGGCACTTCAAATAGCAGCGATGATGTAGTGCAGGTTATGAGAGGTCCCTCCTCGCCTGCGGGATGCTCTGGCTTCAGAAGTGATGTGCTGGGAGGAGGATGTCTTGGGGAGAAACAGTTTGGAGGACATGATCTCTGTTGTTGAAATGCTGATTTTAGCATGGAGGTGAGGGCAGGTTTAAATAATGTTTTCCAAGCAGAATTGCCAGCCTCTGCTCTCTGATACGTTTATAACCTTCTCTTTTCTTTTCCCACAGCTGTGTCTTGATGTGACGGCGGCATCTCAAGCTGCTCAGCATCTGCTAACACTCTGCACCACCACGGGCACAGACCTGGGTTCACAGAACATCATGACCCACCTTCTCCTACCATCACTGCTCTTGGGACCTACTTTTGGCATCTTCATTCCCAATACAGAAAGGAAGCTTGGCATATTTTTAATATCATGAAACGCACATATTTAACTGGCCAGTTCCCAGCGTGGTGTGGGTCCTACACAGCCTGGTACCATCTCGCCTCTGGATGCTGTGCAGGGGATGACAGGCATGCCCCCATCAAGGAGCATTGGGTGGCTCCAGCATCTTTAAAACATGCA
Organism: Arenaria interpres; assembly: GCA_013399435.1. Classification (NCBI taxonomy): domain Eukaryota; kingdom Metazoa; phylum Chordata; class Aves; order Charadriiformes; family Scolopacidae; genus Arenaria; species Arenaria interpres. Next base: position 81,943 of record VXAK01022074.1, read on the forward strand.
TTTGCAGTGCCGCAAATCCCGTAAATACCGATAAAATTGGTGCTGCCAAATAAAGTCCTGATTAAAGCCTTTCTGAGAGTGTAACTCCGGGCATGGCCCCTCCACAAGTCATTTGAAAAGCAGAGCAAGGGCTGCGTGAATATAAATACCAGAAGATGCCAAATTCAGGCGTGTTCACCCGTCTGAGATCCTGTAAATCCTTGTTTATACAGGAAAGCTTTCCTCAGGGCAGGGCCATGGTAGGCAACAGAAATATGAGTAAGCCCCTGGGCAGCCAGCTAGAATTTAATGCACTTGGAAAATAACCCCACAATAAAACAACACAATAGTTGGACAAATAAAAGAAGAAGAAAAGTGAAGTTAAAATATAGATCTATAAACCGGTACCTATAAAACAGAAATGTTGGGAAAGGAGTTTTTCGATGGACTGGGAAATGCACTTTTATGTTACAGCATTTATTTTGCTGAGCCCTGTGACAAAATAGCAGGTCGCCTTAAATAACAGTGACCGCACAGAGGCAGCATCCTCATCCTCCTGCCTCGCAAGAGTTAGCCAAAACCTCGTGGCCAGTAGCCGCTCGTGGCCAGGCATGCTTTGAAGGCTGGCACCAGGCTTTATAACCTGTTTTGTGGGAATTTGGGAAACACAGGCTCCCTCCAGCGAGATCACGCGTGTTCTCGGTCCGTGCTGCACTTGGATTACTTCTTCTCTGCTTTTATCTGGGCTGCAGTTGAGGCTGAGCAGCAATAGGGGACATTACTAGATTTCCAACGAAGCACTGAATCATTAGGGACTTAAAGTAGGATTAAGCAACACAGCTAATTAATTGTAACAGCTGACTTCAGCGCCGAGTTGGAAGACTGCATTAGACTAATTCCCCAGCGTTGATATCCTGGGGCCACGCTCTCTGGAATACAGAAGGATCAAAAGCCCCTCTCCAGGTGGCTGAGCATATCCTAAATAACCCAGCTGTGGCCAAGGCAGGTAGGGATAGCAGCAAGGAGTGCCTGGGAGCATCAGTGGTGGTATCCCCAGCCAGATAGTGGGAACCATTGACCTAGATGGAGGTGATGGAGATGGAGTTGGCTATGGTGGATGGGTAGCAGCGGCACAAAGGACACTGTGGTGTGCCCAAGTGGTTATATTGGAATAAACATCCTATTTCAGGCTTCAGAGCATCCCCGAGCATGAGTGGAAGCAGAGAGAAAGAGCTGTGTGATTCCCCTGCAGGAGCACAGAAAGGGCTTGTGTTCACCCCCTCATTTGGGTTTGAAGCACGTGGAGGGTTTTGCCAACCCTGAAGTCAGAGTTTGATTTTGCTGCTCCCCCCTGACAGCGCTCTGCACCACCTATTGCTTCCCACATTTCCAGGGCTTTGGCATTTTGGCTGCTTTTCATTAAAAAACTGGCCCACTTCAGAAACCAACATTTTATGGTGAGTGAATATGGTCTGAAAGAAAATGCGGCTTTTAAGTGCCTCGTGTTTTCTGTAATGTTTTTTATTTGAGCCATTCCTGACATTCTTTTCCTGTGTTATTGTGCACTAAACATCAATTCTCATACGATGCTGGGGAAATGTTCGGAGTAGCTTTATCCTACCCATGAGACTTCCCTCAAGCCTCTGAAGCATGAGGATAGGCTGAGGACAAGAGGAAATGGACACAAACTTGAATATAAGAAGTTCCACCTAAACCTGAGGAGGAACTTCTTTACTGTGAGGGTGGTAGAGCCCTGGAAGAGGCTGCCCAGAGAGGTGGTGGAGTCTCCTTCTCTGGTGATGTTCAAAACCCACCTGGACATGTTCCTGCTTTGGCAGGGGGTTGGACTAGATGATCTCCAGAGGTCCCTTCCAACCCCATAGCATTCTGTGATTCTGAGGACATGGCTTTATCCCTTGTCCCTGCCTCAAGACCACGGTAAGGAGGGCTGGGGGCAGAGTCCCAAAGTTCTTTTTCAAAAGGAAATATATCCCAAAAGGAAGTTATTACTCAGGATTGATCAGGAAAATGGACTTTGCTCACAAGGCAACAAAAAGATGCCTGGGTATGATTGAATGCAGCTACAATGAATCGAGGTAGATCATAATTTGCACTGGTAATTTGTTGTCAGAAGTGACATGGTGCTAATGAACTCATAGAAAGTGTCTGCTTTCTGTGGAGTGGACAGAAGAAGGCTTTTTGGAAGGGTATTTCAAAGGTAGAAGTAGCATGGGGCTGGAAAAAGTACAAAAATGAGGGTTTGAGCAAATGCAGCACAAAGGGCTCTAAACATGCAGCTTATTCACATCTGTGCTTTTAATGGGATTTATTCAATTTCTGGCAAATGCACTGCTTTTATGAAGAAACACATGGTATTTCTCACCTTTCATTAGCTGGAAAAGAATGACAGGTTCAAACCTGGTACCACCTTAAAAACAAATAAACCTCCATCCACCGACGCACTTCACATTGTTTTGCTACCCCCCCCCCTAAAAAAAAGCCCACCTTGGAATGGGGCTTCAGCCTTCCATTAGCTAAATCCTGCTGGAGCGAGCACGGCGTTACATGAAGGTTCAGGAGCTGGCCAGGACGTTGCTGCAAAACAGCCGTCCTTCCTTGCCGGATTCAGAAACCTCCTCGTGTTTCTGTTAACTGCTTCCATCACGCAAAATCGCACCAAAGAAAACACCAAGCTTATAGAATGGTAGAGTCATTTCGGTGAGAAAAGACCTTTAAGATCATCAAGTCTGACCATAAACTCAGCACTGCCCAAACCACCACTAAACCATGTCCCTCAGCTTCACATTTACCCGTCTTTTAAATACCTCCAGGGATGGTGACGCCTCCACTGCCCTGGGCAGACTCTGCCAAAGCTTCACAACCTTTTCAGTGTAAAATTTTTTCGTAATATCCATCCTAAACCTCTCCTGGCACAACCTGAGGCCATTTCCTCTTGTCCCGTCACCTGTTCCTTGGGAGAAGAGACCGACCCCCCCCGGCTACACCCTCCTTTCAGGGAGTTGGAGAGAGCAAGAAGGTCTCCCCTCAGCCTCCTTTTCTCCAGGCTGAACACCTCCAGCTCCCCCACACAAGGCTTGATCTCCAGACCCCTCACGTGTGGTCCACAGAAGGACCACCTCCTGGTCCTACACAGTGGTGCCACAGGCATGGTGGGGCTTCCATCCATGTTCCTCAACAGCTTATCACCACCATTAATAGCCCATTACCTAATTAACCTCTGTCATCTGCTTTTTCAGGTGTAAACTCAATGGTACGGTGGTGTGGAGATGGTGCAGGGGTAGGGAGGGCAGCCCGTGCAGGAGATACAGCTGTAGGAACAGCCCCAGAACCCAGTGATGCTGGCTGCCTGGCAGATGTGTTATGGGACTGAAGTCTGTGTACTGTAAAAAAATAAACAAATACATATTCTCACTAGCCTGTGCTCAGGGAAAATAAACAAACAGCAATTTTCTCCCAGCTGAGAAGGAACATTATGGACTGTATGTTAATAATTTACCCCCAGCACTTGCCAGCTCCTGTAGGTGTTTAATGCTGCCCGGGCACGTTCCCACTGGCACCGGTGGAGCCTGGCCAGATGAGCCCATTGTGGGCACCAGCTTCATTTACACCAACCTGGGAACAATTCCCCTTACAGACAATCACACGTTCCTCCACGTGCAGGCACTCCAGGATGTTTGCTGCTTAGCAAGTTATTTTAAACCCTCCATGGCATGAATGCCGTAATTTCCTTTCCTGCTGGGTTTTCCAGCCCTTGGCCCATAGACTATTGTTTGCCAAAGCCACCCAGGTGTGCCGAGACCCCCCCAAAAGCTGCACCGGAGCAGCTGCTGGGGCTGAGACCCCAAAGCCGCTCTCAGCCAGCAGCGGGACTGCACCTACTTTCTCATTTTAGTGAGAAAAAGCGGAGGATGTTTCCATTTTCCGAAGTGCATCCGCATCCCTTGTGCACAACCCCGTCCTCCTGCCCGCCTGGGCACACGTGCCCTTGCACCAGGGCTGTGCTCTGCAGCCTTAATGAGCTCATTAGGAAACTTCATCATTAATTGCAGCAGGTTCTGGATCGGAGCTGGTTTGCCACCTGCAAACGTGACCCAGGTGGAGATGGAGCGTGCCCAGGCTGGGGACTCCCCACCATGGCCCTACCTGGGGACAGGGAACGAGAGCCGGCGCCGTCCTGTTACTCAATTCAATTTTTCCTTAAAAAAGAAAAAAAAGGAAAAGAGAGAGAGAAGATCTCAGATAAGAACACAAATGTTTTTCTTCCCCCAGCTCCCAGCGAAGAACTGTTTTATAAATCATTTCAGATAAACAGAGACAATCAAATCTTTGTTTCCAATTCACGCTGGAGATACTGTGCAGGCACTGATAGCCTGGGATTGCTTCACTCCGCGCCAATAAATCTGCCATTTGCAATACAGGGCCTGCCAAGAAAATCCCCTCAGGCTTGGTCTGGTTTCAGCAGAGGATATATGAACAAGACTGTATAAATATTGCAGTTTTAGGCCAGTTCCCTCTCTCGCAGCTTTTGCAAACCCAAGCAAGTTTCCTCTTGGCGACGTGCACGTCAGATACGAGCAGTGGTTGGTGTTTGCTCATGCAACCTGATTTTTACATATTTATTTTAAAAAAAATTTTGCTGGTAATTCATTGTATTTTAGGCACCAGTGGAAGAAGGGCAGCAAAGAGGACGATGCTGCAGCCCTTCTCCTGGCCCTGACCCTTCCCGGCCACGTTGATGCTGTGGGATCAGGGGATGCTGGGGGGATGCACTGATGGCTTCGATGCTGCAGGGGGTACCTGGGGACAGGGAACGGGTGTTCTCAGAAGACTCCAGCAATGTGCTGATGCTCCAGGAGGAGGGTAGAACAGGCTCTTTCTTCTCAGGGTAAAGTATTCCTAGCAAAGTCAGAGCTCTGCAAATGCTGGCGTTGAGGCAAAACCTATGAACTGTGCCGTACGGGTCAGGTTGGTGGGCTGTTTTTATTGAAACATTAGAAATTAAGTCTATTCTAGAACATTTTATGTGTTTTTCTACCCTCTCCCGTGTGTAAGGACTGGACCACACAAAGCACTGGGCAGGGCAGCCTCTGCATCATGCTCCTCCTGCCTTGGCCCCTGATGCCAAGCAGGGTCACCACTTATGTGGCATTTGAATGGACATTTTTGCTTACTTAGAACTGGTTTTATATTTTACATGAACATGCAACGGCGCGTGTGTGATTTGGTTTTTGGGGGAAGCTGGGAAAATTCTGGGTTTCCCCTTGGTAGCAAGGTTTGTCTCATTTTAGGGAATACAGTCATCTGGGGATAAATCAGAAACACTTAAATAAAAAGCTACATGTGTACTTGGACACATATTATATAAATTTATATGATATATATTATGTATGTTATATATTATATGTTATATATTGTATACGGTCAAAACATATGGATAGGTACATAAGCCAGTGGAAGTCAAAGTGAGTCTGTGCCACATGTGGGAGCAGGACTAAGTTATTCTCATCTTAGACACAGATATGGCAATTTTGCTTTTAAAGGACGCAGCATTGGTGATGCCGGGTTCCCATCACTCTGCTCTCCCATCAGGAGTCCAGTTTTACCCTATTTGTGGACTGTCAACACTCAGGGCTGAAGGATCAGTACATCCAGAGTTTGTAGTCTAATAACACATTTTATGGTTCAGGTAAAAGCATATTTTCTAGGGTCGAGGAGTGATTTTGGGTCAAATCCTACTGTGTAGGGTATGACCAAAAGAGACAAGCCTTGTGACTAGGACAACTGGCTTGTCCCTCCAAAAAACCACACTCGGTGCAGCAATCTGTAGGAGCTGGTGCCATGCAGCGGCTCAAATAAATCAGTGCAAAAATGAAGCTGGTGACAAACTTCACTTGCAGCCCCTGGGTTTTTCAGGGGTAATTATTCACAGCGCGGTGCTATATTCAAAAGGCAGAATTGTACTTGTGAAGGGCTCTCTGCATGGATGCCGGGCTTCTCTCTGTGGGTACCCTTACCACAGTAATGGGACATGGGTCCTGGAGGTACCATGAGCCGCATGTGGGATGGGGATACCACCAGCAACAGCACTGCGACAGCATCAGCTGAGAGTTTGGTGACCCGTTGTGCTGGAGGCATGCAAAACACACTGGCAGGATGCAGCAGTGGCCAGGGACTTCAAATAATGACCCCAGAACCATTACATCTCATATGGGGGAGCTTGAATTGCTTTGGCAGTAAGAAGAAATGGCTGCAGAATAGGCTGCCTTTCCTGGTTCACGGGGTCCAAAACCCCCGAGAAGTTTGAGGGAGCTGATAAAAACAAGCACTCTCCATCCACCCCTGCAGTGTCCACCGTGGGGATGGGACTGCCCTGGTAATGGGATGCCCGAAAGTCATCTGAGCACTTTGGTGGTTGGTATCTGCGCATGGAGGGTGTTTATGTTCCAGCTTTGGCTGGAGGAGAGGAGCATCCTCCTGTACATCCACGGAGAAGCCAGCAGGAAACCTGGCCTCAGCAGCTTCCTGGACAACGTGAGTGGGCTTCTGTGATGGGAATTCTGCCTGTTCCCACTGCCGTGGCTCACTGGTGGGTGGTTGTTGTTTTTCATGGGAACAAAACAACGGGTTTTTTTCCCTTTGGCTTAGGGAAATGAGCCATTCTTGTTGCAGCCACCTGGGGAAAGCCTCCCCAAGCAGACACCATCCCTGGGAAACTGCCCCACCGCTGCTGAACTGGGGCTCCCCAGGGTACCCTCTGCCTTTCACAGGGGCTCCCAGGGCTCCTCACCACTCTGGTTTTGTGCAGAAATCAGGGCTATGAAGCAAGGGGCTTTGCTGAGCAGCCCGGCAGGAATGTAAACCCAGACAGATCACGAAGAAGAAGCTAAAGTTTGCCAATACGTTTTCCTTCATGGCTCAGGCCCCATCACACCCCATATACGGAGGCAAAGCTCGTGGGATGAAGTGCAGAGCAGTGCAATTTCTGTGTCCATCCCCTGGCCCTGATTTATGCTGCAGGAGAAGAGAAGGCGAGTGTGGACCTTCACCTCCAACTGCTTGGGAAGGGGGAGATCTGTGGCAAAACCATCCGGGCAAAAATAATTGGGGTCCTGCAGATGGGATGGAGATGGGAACTCAGCACGGCCAGACCTGGGAAAATCCCAGTCCATCCCCACCTCCTCTGCAGAATGTGCTGATACACCCATGTCAATGGCTAACTCATTCTTCTCTCCCCAAGATGATGGGGTTGAGGTGAACAGCACTGTTAGAAGACACATTCGTCTTGAAGCAAACCTGATCGCTGGTGTAACACAGCAGAAACAAATGTTTACCCTACAAGACCCTCTTGCAGATTATGCCTCTGGCTCTTTCTGAAACCGCTGTCCAAAAACATCCCCGAGGTTGGGCTGTCCTCTGGTCCTTGTGTGATGTGGGGGCAAATACAAGTGTGAAGAAGGGGACCCACTCACATAAATAGGGCTCCTTAACCCATGTAGTGGGTGCAGCAGCTCCCAGGCTTATAAACCAGCAGCATCCCGATCTGCTCACATGCATCCACTTGGAAAGGCCGGGGCTGGAGTCACGAGGCTCCAAAAATGCCTAGAACAGGTAGAAAATAGAGGGGTGTAGGTCTTTCATCTCTTGCAGGCTTTTATTTTCACTGTATTTTGACATCTTTCTCTCCATTGGTTGTCCTGGGCTGGTAAAGTCTTCTAGGATTGAGAGTGTAATATATTATTTTATTGTTAATTAGAGCCTTCAGTTTTTAGTGTCCCCTTGGACAGACTGGCTGCTCTGAACTACAGGTCCCAGGGGATGCACAGAGCCCCGTGTTGCCCATCAGTGCTCTGTGTTGAAGGATATCTTAAAAACTGAGCCAAAAAAACCCCCATGCTCAAGCCCCAGTTTCTGATTTTTGTTAGGAACATCTCACATGAAAATAAAAAAGAAATCTGGAAATCAACATTGGAAAGAGGAGTTCTTCCTCCTGGGTTTCTGGCAGGAGCAGAGAAGCGGGGCTGCAGCCCCAGGGAACCCCCCGTGAGGCTGGACAAGCCCCTCAGCATCCCCCTGAGATGCGAACCAAAGCGTCCCTGCAGCGTGTGCTGTTACAGAGAGGCGTGGGATTAGGGAAATGTATAATGTGCCATTATGTGCAATTTCCTCTTTAAGTTTCCTTTCTTAATAATTATTCCTATTATGTAGGTGGACAGTCTCTTAATATAGATAAAGACCTTTGCAGCTGCTCCATCGTCGGCCTTGTGTTTAATATGCACTTTATAATTAGCCTGGAAGGGAAGACCCATGGTTGCAGTCAGCCCCTGTTCTGTCAGATCATTTTTAATCTAAGCCGGGCTCAGCTGGGAAGGGCTGATAAGCACTTCTGTACATGACAAACAGGGCTTTAATCTCTTCTTTCCATTTCTAGTGCACTCATTACACAAATTTGTCTCCGAACGACCCCAACGCATTAAAAATTAGCCGTCCTGGATGCTGTACCCTTATTCTTTTAAACTTCCTTAAAACCCTCAGTTTGACCCTGGGGTTTGTAGAACACGGGGAGGCATTTGCTGGGGGAGGCACAGCAAAGGTGACCAATTCCCTCCTACAACCTGGGAAACCCTTTGCTTTTTCATTGATTATATACATTATATTATTTTTTATTAAATTTATTTGCTGGCCAACAAGCCTTGAGAAAAGCCTTTGCTGGGTAAGCATCATCATGGTCCCCATCGGATTTGGGAGGGATGCTGCAGGCAGGGTTTCCTCCTGCAGAGGGTTGGTGGCAGGAATAAGGGAGTCCAATGACTGGACTTGGAAGCTGGGCACGCTCCAGTTACTGGTGACACGCGTCAGCTGGGACCCTGGGTCGATCCTCTAGTGATTTTGGGCAAGCAAGACTGGGTTCTGCTGTAGAAGAGATGTCTGTAGCCCAAACAGGCATTGGAAGCACGATGCTAAATTTACCAGGTAAGGTTTTTCACTCTTCACCTGGAAGAGTTCAAGTGAGAGAACCAACTTTCATCCCTCCCATCTCTCGATAATCACATTAGCAAACCAGTTTTGTGTTTACCTGGGTGAGGTAAAGCTGCTTCTGACCAACAAATTCTAAATTTTTTGCTTTCTTCAGAAAAAATGCATTTTTGGTATGTCTGCACTTCTTTATCCCATGGATAGAGAAGTGGATGGTGCTCAGGTCCCCTTTGGGGGAAAAAGGGGCTCACAGACCCCCCAAAAGATTTCAAATTGCAGTGGAGGTGAGCAGGCTCTTGATGGGGGTCAAATGAAAGGCCACCCCAAGAAGATGACATGGTGGGACCTCCCATGGTGCCAGTGGCTTCATGCCCAGCCACAGCGACGCCGACCCCACCACCCCAGACATCTCTCCAGGCTGCAGCCGGGACAAAGAGACAATAAAAGACATAACAGTTAATCAGCCCTTAATTAATTATAATAGGATAAGGAGTCTGAAAGGATATGGAAACAGATCTGAACTTTCTAACAGCATTAGAAAAATTGCTGTTTGCTCCTGCTGAGTTTGAAAAGTGAGTGTGAGTAAAATGGGTGTCATAAGTCTAAGCCAAAATTTTACTAAATATACCTTTTTTTTTCCTTTAATAAGCCATCCGAGCTATACTAAGATGAACAAGAAAAGGCCTTTGCAACATCTCCAACTCCAGCAAACTCTCTCAGAGCTCTGGTGATGTAGCTCGACTGCCTTTAATATAAAGTGGGGAAAATAGCTAAATAATTTTCACCTGTCATACTTGGTCTTGAAATTAATTTTCTGAGAGATGCAAACAATTATTTGCCCCATTTGAGATACACACAGAAGCATGTTTAATCTGAGCATTAAACGTGCACAGCTCGTCAGCCTTACATACGTCTGAGACTGGTAGGAGCTAAGGATAGCACAGATCTGGCAGCAGGAAAGCCACTTCCCTTCCACTTCCAACAAGGTTTAACTCGGACCCACGATCTCCATGTTGGGAAGCACCAACGCCAGCACCGCCGTTTGCTCTTCCAGAGGCAAACTGGCACTTGTTAAATCACAGATTGGAGAAAACTGATTCTTTTCAATGGAAAACAACTTCTGAAGAACAGTCCAGAGTGCAACTGTAATACTCATATCTCGATGTGCCACCAAAAGCCATCCCAAGCAATGTCACGATTTCCCATGTTTCCAGCAAACTGATTCCCATTTTGCTTTTATTAGTGTAACAGGTTTTACATCCAGTTGCACTAAATAACCCCCTAATTATTTTTTTTTCACAAGTGTGTAAGTACGTACATCGGGTAGACATGCTACACCCACACGTTATTCTCAGGCTGGGTTTTTTTTGTTTTGTTTTGTTTTTTACTAATTTTACCACTTTCTACCGTAGGGAGAGCTAATCTGCATTTATATGTTTCTTGTACTTGCAGAAAAAGGAAGCCTGTATAAGATAAAGAAAATATATTTTTAAACTTGGCCTTTAAGACTTAATGGAAAGAAATAACACAGAAATTTAATAAAAGACTCTGATGCATTCTTGTGCAATGTCAGCTGGAGGAGTTAAATGTTAACTGTCCTTAACAGCAAATAATGTTAGTGCATTTTAGCCGGAGACTCTCAGAAGGCTGTGAATGATGCTCACACTCCCGTAGCCCACATGGCCAGGAGAGCCATAATATTAAAGCAGATGAATCAAATCATTTAAAACTTCAAAAGAGGCTTTAAATCAGACTTTCCCACAGCAGGATAGAGGATTGGCATGGGGGTGTGGAGGTGCACTGGGCACAAGAGAGACTGCGTCATAACTGGCTTTGGAGGACGAGAGATAGAATCATAGCGTCACAGAATCATTTTGGTTGGAAGGGATCTTTAAGATTGTGGAGTCCAACCATCAACCCAACACTGACAAAAACGGCCACTAAACCATGTCCCTCAGCTCCATGTCAATCCATCTTCTAAATAGCTCCAGGGATGGTGACTCCACCACTGCCCTGGGCAGACTCTTCCAAGGCTTGACAAACCTTTCAGTGAAGAAACTTTTCCTAATACCCATCTTAAATGTCCCCCAGCACAACTTGAAGCTGTTTCCTCTTGTCCTATCACCTGTTCCTTGGGAGAAGAGACCGACCCCCCCGGCTACACCTCCTTTCAGGGAGTTGGAGAGAGTGAGAAGGTCTCCCCTCAGCCTCCTTTTCTCCAGGCTGAACACCCCCAGCTCCCTCAGCTGCTCCTCACAAGACTTGTGCTCCAGACCCCTCACCAGCTCTGTTCCCCTTCTCTGGACACGCTCCAGAACCTCCAGATGGCTCCCTAAAAGCCCTCTCCCAATGGTGAAACACTGCTGGGCAGGGTGCTGAGCTACAGGAATCCCACCAAGTTTCTACCTGCAACCCTTAGGCTGGTTCCCACCAACTGTTCACATGCAACTGTTAGGTCATTTCTGGAAGAATTAGGGCAGTGAGTGCATGCAACATCTTCCTCATTTTGTGGGTTCTTCTCCTCATTGCCCACAAATGACAGTTCTTACACGTCCTCAGACTCCAGTTTTGAACAACGACAACAGCATGACATTTCAGATAAAAGTTAAGTAAAAATGGCTGTGTTGACATCTCCTGCAGGAAAAAATACGTAAGTATTAGGTTGGAACCGATATTTTCCCAGGAGAAATCTTTGCTTTTCACGAAACCATATGTTTTGGAAGAACCCTCCGCACACAGATTTTGACCTGTTCACCTCTCAGCGGAGATAAAGCCTTCGGGAAGGCATCCACCTCTGGTTGGTTTTAATTTGCCGGGAATAAGGGTGACAGTCCCCAATAAATAGTAAATGGAGACGTATGTGTCATCCTTCATGGGGAGTTTACAGACGGGCACAGGCGTTTCATTGCGTGGTGAGCGGCTCTTGCTGCTTTGCTGCAGTCAGCTGAGTTTTTCAAAACCCCAAATTAATGTGATCTTATGAAGACTTGTTCAGCAGCACAAAGACTTCTATTCAGAGAGTTTCAAGGAAACAATCCAAGAAAATGTTCCTTTCAAACGTCTTCTGTGCGAGTACATTCAGACAGTTTCTTGAACTCACAACCAGCTACAACACTCATTTAATTCCGTATTTGTTTAGAGCGATTTATCTATTCATGCAAAACTGGTAAAGGGAGATGCTACAGGGGTGTCTTGAGTGGCACGATGCAGCATGAGGTTACCAGCACTTTGTGTACAACCTGTTCCAATTTTAAATTTTACCCTTAAAATCTCTTTTCTTGCATGTTTTCAGACACAATTGGTTTTTAACAAGAAGATGACAACAGCTCTTTGCTTGCATTTAAAGATTTTGTCCTTGAGAAGAGGTGTAGGAATCACATGAATTGAAAGGAGAAGAAAAATAAAGCTCTCCACTCGGGCTTTCATGGCCTGGGTAGCATCAACATCTACATATCAATCCCTCCCGCTCTGCTAGCTGAAGAATATTTTTGCATTCTTCAGATTACCAGACCCCTGTCTAAAAGCAAGACATCTCTGGAGATCTGTTTTCTTAAGCTTGGGGTCATGTGTAAACCAGAGGCTCTGCTGAAAAATGGAAATAATCCTTCTCTTTAGGAAGCCTTTTGAATAAATGATTCAATCTGTTTTCTGACCAAGTGCTTTGAAGACTCCAATTTGTGGTGATTTGACAACACTTGAGAGGAGAAGGCCAATAAAAAGCTCATTCAAGGTGGAAATCACAGCAGCAGTTGTGCATGCATATTTCAAACATCGCCGTGAAACACAATGATGTAGAAGAGTAACATGAAACAGAAAACAAACACTTCCATTTGAAGGCAAAAATAGAATAAAAACATTTTGCAGAAATAATACAACTCTGGTTAACAAAAGCAGTGTTAGCTTATAATTGCTTTTATTGCTTTATATACTATTCTTGGATGCACAAACTAAGAGCTACCACAGTTCCGCTCAGCAGCGTCATAAATATTCCTCAAAATTCACTGAAGGTAATGAACAGGCTGAAACAATCTGACAAAAATAATTCCAGCCTTCCCACAGGGATAATGTGCCCCCATAACACCACGCGCGGCCCCTGCAATTCTCCACAGCCCTTGGCAGCCAGAATTTCTGCAGAGGAAAACTGAATTTATCCCCGATGGTGGTTTCCTACATGGTGCTCCCAAAAGTGCTCCATGGGGCTGGGCTGTGGGTTCGGGGCAAGAACCCCAACCTCTCCAGCTCAGTTGTAGCTAAATCTGACTCATGGTGTCCTTTAAACACTACTTTTCAGCCAAAATATGTGCAATTTGATCAGAGCACATGGTTAAACTTTATTTTCAATGACCATTATAGGCTTTTTAATTGTGAATTCAGTTTCCGAAGCCAATTTCTGGTGGCTACACTTACCCATGGCCAGTAGTGAATTATCTTGGAAAAGTTTAGCTGAAGCTGTTCGGTCACCGTCAGGCTATTTGGGATGGAAGAACCTATTGAAATGTTTAGTTTTACTCCATCTTGGTTTATTATTAAAATCTCCTTGACAAGCAAAAAAGAAATATGCTCCGGTGTTACAGCAATTCAGCTAATCCACCTCACACCTCCAGCTGGCACCCCAATATCTTCACACAGGTTTATGCAGGCACAAAATACAGTATCCAACTTGCATAAATACATTTTAAATTGCCCTAGCTAAGATTCGCAGGTATTTAACAACTCCTATTAAGCGCTCAAACTTATTTTCTTTATTTTCCTTGTAAGATAGCTGTGAAAAATCCAGCATCTCAATGTCTGAGTCACCGCTGACTCACAGATAAAAGCATCCACGCTTGTTTTGGATAAGCCGAGAGCAGGAACGCAGTCTGTGGCACGCCGAGATACCTCGGAGCATCTGTCTGCCCAAAACAGAAATTAAACTTCTTTGCATGAAACACGCTGGCTCCCGCCAATCGATTTAATGAGCTGCACGCGGCTGCCAGAATATCATCCCCACTTTGCATCTACTTATCCTCTCATCCAACGCACTCCAAGACGAATTCATTACGGCAGCGCATTTGGATTTAATATCCACCGTTTTCTGGATGGAAAGATGTTTTCTCCTGTTTTTTCAAGCCTGCAAAGCTTCCCTTCTGCCTTGTCCTTGCTGCAGAGATGTTGTCCCCCTTTGAGGAGAACTGTTGGGGTTTCTCACTTCATCATCTAAAGAACCCAGAAGAGGAGAAGACAACCAGGATAGTTTTATGAGGAAAAATAGGGAGATGAAAGGGTTCTTCAAGGGACAGAAAAGTGGAGGCAGAAGGAGAGGTTGGCAGGAGTCCCCTCCATCCCAGGTGATGTTCACACACAGGGGTGGTTACACTTGTGGCCAGCCTGAGACCTTCACCCATATATGGGACCCTTCAAGCCCTCCAAGCCCTTCTTCCTTGCAGTCCAGCCCAAACTCCCTGGCAGGACTATTTTTGGTGGAAAAGTGTTTCCCTGGGAGACACACGCATTCTTGGTCTTTCACAAAGCAAATGCAGCTTCATGGTGCATCTCTGAGCAGCTCCAGACGCTGCAAGGCTGGATCCAATCTCCAAGGCAGGACAGACTCTGCTCTGGGCTGAGCTTTGCACCCGCACACCCTGTGCTGCATCTCTTCAGTCGAGTTTATTTTTTGATGCATTTTTCATTCTTCCCAATGTATTATTAACTCTGTGAGTTACCCCGTGTCTTGCTCAAGACCAAATCTCCCTTTGCACCCTCAAAAGTGCTGGTGGTTCTCAGTTTGAGCATCACTCCCCTCTTCTGACTCGGTGGGGCAGATGTTCTTCACACAGCGCTGCCCAGATCCTGCACCACCAAAAGGCAGAAGAGCCTTGAATGCTGCGGTTTGAAATGTGAATTGTGGTGGGACAAAGCGGTTTGGTGAAGAAAATATCCGCCTGATTTTTCCCGTAGCAGAATCGCTCTCTTTTAGCTAATGCCAAAATTGCTGCGTGTCTCCAGCCAGCACCGCTCCTATTACTGGATTAAGCAAATCCTTTGCTACGCAGCTGCCTGTCGGAGGATCTTCTAATTTAAGGGTAACTCGTGCATATTAATAGTTGTAAAATCGGCCATTACCGGAGGGGATTGGAGCTGGAATGGAGAGGAGACAAAGAAAGATGGCCTGATAATCTCCCTTAGACCACTCTGTGGGGTTTTGAACACTGAACACTTCTTGTAAGGACTGCTCAAAGGATGCAAGATGGCAATAGCAGCACCCAAGTGGTGGGAGCACGAGGACACGTGTGGTAACACCATCATACAAGTGTCCAGCAGAAAACTGGAAAGAAAGCAAGTGGAAGAGCTGCCCGAGAAATGGACTTTTCCTTTATTTAATCTCATTTACTGGTATTTGAGTGTTTAGGGTTAGGAATTGCTGTTCCCCACAGAAATACCCCAAGGGTTTGAATAAGCTGATCTCCAGCACCCCAGAAGACTCCCTGCAGGTTCAAGGCTGGGTTTGCTCCTGTGGTCTCTGCAGGTCACATCCTGGGATGTCCTCAGGGTGGCTGCAGATACAGAAAAGTGGAAATGGGATGATTCAGCTCCACTCAGCGCTGATTTTTGTGTGCAAATGGTCAAAGTTCCTGATGAGTCACACGCAGCTCCTCCCAGCCTGTGCAGAAGCAGAGTTTTGCCCTTTGCACATGGACAGCGGGACTGGGAAACTGCAAAGCTCTTGAGCTTTTGCCCAAGAGAACATCAGTGTTCACAGCCAGAGTGGTTTCTTCTCATAGAAATGATGAAATCTCAGATTGTATTGGCCTTTTATGCACGACTGTCACATGCTTCCCTGCAAGGCCAACATTTAAAAAGAGGAGAAAAGGAGGGATTTTCTCGAAGGAGTGAAACAAGAGGTAATGGGTCACCCAGTAGCCCCTTACCCTGAGAAAGTGCAGGGTTTCTCCCCGTAACATTTGCACCAACATTTTGTCTAGTCTAGTTTTCAAAGTCTCAAGTGGTGAGGATTTACTCGAGGTCTGGCATTGCTCACTTGCCTCTCTGGCTCATGTCGAAGCATCCCTGCCAACGTGGCTCTAATCTCCACCTCTGCGAGGGATTATTACATTTAGGCAGAAGTTAAATAAAGAATGAAGACAAATAATCTACACCAAAAAGGAAAATAGCAGCTCACAACTCTCTGCTTGCTTCAAGCGAGACGCATTTCAGTGGGATTTAGAGGTGGAAAGAGTCACAGGGGGTTTGTCCCTCCCTGGGATCCCACAGCCTGGGGGGCTGTGTTTTGTGTTGTATGGTCCCTGTGGATGGGGTTTGCACTGGGGACAAGGGAGAGGACATCCCCAGGGCCAACCTTGGGGCAGGTAGGGTCAACATTATCCAGGGAGAAGTGGAAACTCCAAGGGAAGATGATTATGAGTATTTATTTATATGTCTATATTTATATGATTCTGAGCTGCATCCCCAGAAGTGTGGCCAGAAGCTTGAGGGGGGGGATTCTGCCCCTCTGCTCTGCTCTGGGGAACGCCCCCTGCCCTGGGGCCACCAACAGCAGAAGGATATGGACTTGTTGGAATGGGTCCAGAGGAGGCCATGGAGATGCT
>VXAK01022076.1:0-19705 GCA_013399435.1 Arenaria interpres
TTCTTATTTATTTTTTTGTCAGGTTGATATTCGGACTAGATGATCTTTAAGGTCCCTTCCAACCTAGACGATTCTATGATTCTATTCTATGATTCTATGACTTGCCCTCTTGCTGGACGGGGTCTTGCAGGCGTTTGCCAGGGCTGGTGTGCAGCCCCCTGGCAGCCCTTGCCTCCCAGCCAGCTGTTGAGAGGCAGCTACCAATCTCTGCAGACGCAGGCTGGATTTAGAGATTGTTTTTTTGATCCTTTGTATGCGGCAGTGCTTTTCTCGTACTTCCGTCCACCAGCTGCCCGTGTGCTGACTGGGAAAAACTCCCTTCTGTGGCAGGGGGCAGAGGAAACAACTGCCGCGAGTAACGCTTGTTTCCTCTTAACTCTGAGAACCTCCGTGCTGCAGAGATGCATGAGCTGGTGCCTCAAAGCCTGGGGAGAAGATGCTAAATGGGAAGGGCTGGAGACCTGTGAGTTCTCCATCGATTCTGTCCACAACCTTGAGCAAAGTCTTCAGGGTTCTCCTGGGTCCTGCGTGCAGAGGAGGAGAGAATATTTTGTCCTTACCAAGAGCTTTGTGCTGCCAAGCTCGGGGCTTGCGTAAGGCTTCCTGAGGAGCCATCCTGGCTGAGAGCGTCTGCTTTTATCCCCCCCAGGTCAGTTTGTCGCAGGAAGACCTGCAGGCCCTGGGCGGTGCAATCAGCGTGGTGACACAGAGCGGTGCTCTCGCCATGCCAGAGGAAGAGGTGGCAGGAGGTGACACACACACCATGAGTATGGGCGACATGGACGGCACTGAGACGCAGCCGGTACAGACAAAACTGGGACCTTCCCTTTTCCCTGCTGGAAAGGGACTGCATTTTCTTTTAAAACATGATTGCGTTTTATCTGAACTTTTCCTAGGTTACCATAGTCACCTCTGGGGCAGTCATCTCTGAAGAACCAGCCGTCGCATCCCTCTGTCATCAGCAGGTGGCATTGCTGGCCACCGCCAACGGCACCCACATCGCAGTGCAGGTACCACGGCTCCTGCTGCCCTCTCCTTCCTTCCCCCTTCCACCCACTGGCTCCAGCACTTCCCCTCTTGCTCCCCTGCTTCTCCTCTTGCTCCCCGATTCCCAGATGTATGGAGGAGAGCAGGGACGTGCTCTTTGGATTGCAGAATGCTCCTTGTAAACAGCCTTTCCCCATCGTAGCCGTGTCCCTCTCTGCTTTGCTCTGCTGTTTTCTCCCTGCATCACCCACTGCCAGTTCCTCTGTCCCACTGCCCTGAGTGAGCCCACATCTCCTGAGCCCACTTTTTGGGGTGGACAGTGTTATCCCTCTGCCTTTCCTCTCTTAGTTAGAAGAGCAGCAGAGCCTGGAGGAAGCCATCAGTGTGGCCACAGCAGCGATCCAGCATCAACCCGCAACACTGGAGGCAGCCGTGGCTGGGAAGGGGTTCTGAGACTCCCCTGATTCTCCGCAGGGACGTCAGGAGCTGCAGAATCTGGGCCAGCCGGCACACAGAAGAGGTGCGGAACACGAGAGAGGGAAGGTGGCCAAGAGCAGTGGCCAGTGTGTGCACCACAGGCCAATGCCAGCAGCACTGGGCCATCAGAATGACCCTGCTCCCAGGGCTCTGCTCTCCACGGAGGGATGTTGAAGATCCCTGGCTGCTGCCTTCTCCTGGAGGCTCTGCTGTTTTCCTGGGCTCTGAGCAGTGACTTTCCTGTTCTTTGCCTTGGGTGCTGACTCCTGTCTGAAGGAGATGGCAGGTTGGGTTTTCTGGTATTTATTTCTTCATGGCTAAGATTTCTGAGACCTGCCAGTCTTCTGCGGCAGAGGTAGAGCCGCAGAGATTTCAGCAACCTCTGGGAGTGCAAAAGTTTTTTGGAGAGGTGTTTCTTGCCCTTTCCCTCTAGGAATGGTCCAGGAGCTCCTGCCCAGCCCCTCCAGGAAAGGGGCAAGTGGGCACGTGCACAGGAGCAACAAAGCCCCTTCAGATCAAGCCCTGGGCTTGGTGTCTGGGCGATGACCAGCTCCTGATGCTGGAGCAAGGGCCTGGGCTGGATCCGACAGTGATTCTCCCATCTCTCCATCACACTCCACTCTCCAGCAAACTTCCTCGGCAGAGCAAAGCACTCCCTCCACTGACCGGCACTTGTTGGGGGGTTGAGCTAGATTGGGATGTAAATACTGAGTTCAAATAAAAACAAATTTCAATTTTTCTTTTTGAAAAGAAGCACCCTTCTCTCTTTCAGCCCCTGGGGCCAGTGGCTGGCAGAGAGTGGGATGGATGTTAACTGTTTTGCAGATTTAAGGATTAAGGAAGTTCAGGAGATTTGTTGAATTGGCTGAAGGTGTCCTGCCAAAGCAGCAATTGTCCAAAACCAGTGTTGAGGAGGGGTGCGAGCAAGAGAAGTTGTAGCTTCTGCACTCTCAGCGTGTGTCTTAGAGGGACTGGGGGCTGTCTCCTGCATCTCAGATCAGGCCTTGGCTCTTCCAAGGGCTCCTGCAAGCCTGGATTTAGGGAATTGTCACTTAATTAAAAAAAAAAAAAAGTCTGTGAAGGCATCTTAGAACCCTCTGAGCTGGGGGGAGAGACCTGGGCTGGCTTCCTCGACCTCAGCCCCTGCGCCACGTACCTCTTCCCTGAGTAGGCTGGGCACGAAGAGAGCACCATGGAATCATTCAGGTTGGAACAAACCTTTAAGATCATCAAGTCAACCATAAACCTGATGCCGGTGTGGGCTTCCAGCAAACAGGTGGTTATTTTTTTGGATATACCCAAGGAATTTGTGGAGGAAGAGGTTTTTGCAGGCAAGGAAGGAGCATAACCTCGGGGGGGATGTAGGGGGACAGATCTCCCCTTGCCTTCCCCGGTGCAACTGGTCCCCAAACCGGCAGGGCTGGAAATTTTCCAAAAGGCATGGCTCCCGCTGCGAGGGGAAGCTCTTCATTTAAATCCCAGAAGAGGAAGCTGCTGTTCAAGTCAGGGAGGGGATTTCTTCCTTCAGAACACGAACGGCCGAGGTGGCTTTTGATCTCCCAGCTGAGCTCACAAAGGGTTACGAATCCCTCTCCCGTTCCCTCACCTTCATCCCGGCTTGTGCTTCCCTTCGGCTGCTTGGGGGAATCCGTCCCTGGGGGTCTGTCGGTGGAGGGGTGAGGGGGAGAGACCTGCATCCCCACGGGGACCCGTGGGGCTGAGATGTGGCCCGTGGGCTCCTCCGGGGTGCACCCAAGCAGATGGCGCTCCAGCTTCGCGCCCGGGGCCGTCGAGGCAGGCGGTTTCCTGGAACCGGATCCTCGGCCTCGACAGAGCCGCCTCTGCTGCTGCCGCCCGTAGCCATGGACCTGCGAGCGGAGCTGCTCAAGTCCATCTGGTACGCCTTCACCGCCCTGGACGTGGAGAAGAGCGGCAAGGTCTCCAAATCCCAGCTCAAAGTGAGTCCTCGGGGTGTTGGCAGGGGTGGGGGGGAGCTGGGACGGCCCCGGCGCGGGGCTGGTGGGTGGGCTGCGAGGGGCAGAGCGGGACCAGGGATGCTTTGCATCCCCCCGGGGCTCCCACCGAGGAATCGTTCGATATTCAGATTAATCAGACCTTGCCGTCGCCTCCACGGTTGTTTTGGTGAAGTTCTTCGGCTCTGCCTCATCTCCCTTTAAAAAAAGAAGGTGGGGGAGTTAACGCTCGAGTGTATTTTCCAGGTGAAACTTAGGAGAAATCCAATTTTTAATTGTTTTCGGTTTATTATGCTTTTTATGGCCAACAGCCCAAAATCGGTTTATATTCTCTTGCTTGCCAGAGCACCCCCGTTTCTGCTTCCTGTTCAGCCCAGTGGGTCGGTAGGTAGAGGGAGACCGTTTTTAAACTAAAACTCCTTAGTGGTCTGGCCAGAAATAACACAGCACTTTTCAAAAAATCTCTGCTTTCCCCTCTCCCTCACCCCTTCAGCAGCTTCACTGAGAGCTCCTGCATTCGGCCCTTCCTCTAAACCATCGTGGTTTTTTAAAGCTTTTTTGTCTGCCCCTGAGACGGGGTCTGGTGGAATCCACCAGATTGCACCTCAGCTTTGACAATCATTAATTGATTTTTATGCCCCCCCCCCTCCCCCTTTTGCAAAGGATGGGACTCCTTTTTCCTCACCATATGAATGTCCCGTTTGTGGTTTTTAGGCTGGGAATGCTGGTGGGAGTAGGGGGCTGCGATGCAGGGGAAAAACCTGAGCTAAAGACATGCAAAACACGGGGAGATGTTGCGTCAGGACTTGGCAGCCGCCGCTGGGGTGCAAGAGGAGTTGTGAAATGCTGCGAAGAAACCTCTTTTTCCCTATTCCCTCTACTTCACAGGGCTTCCCCTGGGACAGACTGCAGGGAAGGTGCTGGGCTTGGTGGAGAGAGGTGTATTTTGCCCCAAAATTAAGAGTTTCGTTTGCAAGGGTCTGGAGGAGAAGCTGGGCTCCTCCTTCGGCTGCTCCCCAGAAACTTGAGTGCCCCGTGAGCCACGCTCACCTGCCTGAAGCTGTAGAAATATCTGAAGGAATTAACGAGAATCCTAAAGTAGGGCTGAGCCTAATTCCCCTGGCTAATCCCCAGGGGCAGCTGTGCTCCCCTGGCAGCACCCCCTGCGCCCAGGCTCTGGGTCCTCCGCCCAGCCCGGGCCCCGAAAACGCCAGCGTGAACACGCGCAGTGCTTCTCTCACAAGATCTTAATCACCAGAGACAATGCTGAGGCCACAGAGACCCTAATTTTAATGGCAATTTCCTAGAGAGTCAGTTCCGGGGGGGCTGGGGGAGCTGCAAACCCTCGTGCAGGGGCAATGGGGACGCTGGGGCTGGCGTCTCCGCAGGGTGATATTTCGGAGGGGAAGGGAGATTCACCCCTCGCTGTTTTTCCACCCGCCTTCGGGGCTGAGACAGAACGTCGGTGGGTCAGGCTGGGCCCTTGTATGACAAAGCTGAGCTCTGGATGACTTTCCACCACCGTCCCTCAATGCCAAGCACTTTGCCTTAGCCCACACAAGCCAACAGTGGTGTTTCTGCTGGTGGGTTCAGTGCAGAAGAACCCCAGGGTCTGGCAGGTTTGAGCAATAATGTGTTAAAACTGTGGTGGCCATGGCTTCTCCAAAGCTGGGCTGGGCTCTGCTCCCTCTCCCAGGCGTGTTGCTGCAAGAAGGGTCTTGAACAAGGGTGGAAGAAATGCCAGCGTTCGCAGCATTTGCACTGACAGAAAGAAAACCCCAGCCCCAGGAGCTGGGGTGGGATTTTGCTGGCAGAGGAGCAGCAGAGGAGACCTCCCTCCAGCCTGTCACAGGAGTGATTTCAGGGGTGTTTCAAGGTGTGAGGGTGAAGCTGTGGGGAACCCGTTGGGTTCAGCAGTTGCGTTCTTCGCCTGGGCACCCCTCTGCGAGCAGGCGTGTGCGTCCCTACGTGCGAGTGGAGGTGTGTATCTGCACAGGAAGGAAAGACAGTCTTTGTGGTCGCGTTGCTGCGCGCCCGAAGATGTCGGGTGCGTCGGTTCCCAGCACGGGCACCCACCGATGGCCCCGCTCTTGGAGAAGCGTTTGTCCTCTCCTGGCCACCGCGTCCTTCCCTGGGGGAGCTTCTCCCCCATCTCCGTGGATGCTGGCTGGGATGTGGGATTCCCGCAGGCACCCCCCCTCAGAGTGGCCGAGCCCGGCTGGGGATCACCAAGCACCATCCCAGTGCTTTTTGGCACCCCTGCTCCACTCCTGCCCCTGTTTAAGAGGGAGGGGAGCAGTTTGATGAGTGGAGCTTGGTCTCCAGAGGCTGCCCGGCTACAGCAAAGCCCTTGGGGAGCAGATAGGAGGCAACGGGAGGACAGGCGAGCAATTTAAATGCATATTGGGGGGGGCCCAGGGGTCCTCCACCCACTGCGTGAGGTTGCAGGCTCGGGGTGTGAATGGCAGGGGAGGTGGTTCTTGCTCCTTTTGGAGATGGAGCCCATGACTTGTGGGGTTCTCTGGGTATAACTGGTGGCTTGGGGAGCTGGGTCAGCACAGCGGGGTTATGGACGCCCTCCCAGAGGCAGGAGGGAGGTGCCTGCCTTGGGCTGAAAGCTTCTCTGCTTGTTTCGTGCACAAGAGGCTCTTGTCACGGGCCAGTGGGTCCCAGTTTGGCCAGTAACAACTCCAAGAGCAGCTCATCCCTTCAAGCAGGGGGGGGAAGCCTTCCCCAAGGCTGAGGGCTGATGGTCCTGAGCCTGGGCTTGAGCTAAGGGATCCTGGCTGATGGGACATCTGTGTCCTCCTCGCTGCAGAAAATGGGCAGCTAAAGGGACCCCCCCAGCTATCAAAGGCCCCTGGTGCTGGTGGTCCCCTGGGACAGGACTCCCTGCACCCCCAGCTCCGGGGAGGCTTTGGTTTTCTCAGCGGGGCCGTTCTGCTTGCACATGGGGAAACTGAGGCAGCAGCAATGCTCCCAGCACAGTGCAGGAGCCCTGGTCCCCCTGCTCCCACCCACTGGGGCCAGAGGGGTTGGTGTTAACGTGGGGAGCCAGGCTCCAGCCTGAAAGGTCACCCCCAGGCCTGGCGTTGCCCCTGGCATCTCCCACGGGGAAGAAGAAGAGGAGCTGCCATTCTCCAGCAGCATTAAATATTCCACCCCCGGCTCCGGCTGCTGTCGGCAGTGGCTGTGGAGGGGTGGAAGCTGGGGGCAATGGGGAGCAGGAGGGCAGGGAAGAAGGTGGAGAACACCAGAGCTGGTGCTCAGAGGGATTTGGAGTGCCTGGGGGAGTTGGGCCGACCTCTGCCCCCCCGCCATGCAGCAGGGGAAAGGTTGTGTCACCAAAAAACTCAGAGCATCCCTTCCCTTCTCCCCCCTGTTATTTTCCCCTCCTATTCCCCCTTTCAGAGGCCGGGGGTGAGGGGGGGGGGAAGTTTCCGACCTCTCCTGTGTCCCTGGGGTTGGGGCACCCCAGCCCCACGCACCCCACATCGGCCTGGCTGGGGCTTTCCTTCCCACCCTGCCCCACTTTCATTTTGGAGGTGACGGCCCCGGCAAGCTCAGGGACAGTGGTTTGGTGTGTGCCAGGGCAGACAGAGGGGCTCGGGGTGTTGGCCACAGCACACGTGAGACCTCCCAGGGCTTTTTGGGGTGCTGCCAGAGGAGGTGCGAGAGATGGGGACGACGCATTGGAAACAAGGAATGGGATGCAATGCCCAGGGTGTTTCCATCCCTCCCCACCCCTGTGCAGACCCTGGGGCTGCACCGAACCCCAAAAAAAGGCAAAAAAAGGTGCAGCCGTAGTGGCAGCGCTGGGGGCTACAGCGCAGGGTGGAGTCCTGCAGATAACATCAGTCCAGAGGCTGAAAAAGAGAAGGAAAATCTGGTTGAGCAAGAACTGGCTCCAGCTGCAGCGTGGCCTCCGGCGGCTCCTCTCCTGCTGGGAGGAAATTTCCAGCCCTGCATAGAGTGGAGGAGGAGCAGGGATGCTGCACCCCATCTCCTCTTGAACCCTGGGCTAAGCGGCATCTGCAAACCCTACAAACTGTCTTTGCAAACCCTGGTGCAAAGGGACGGCAGCAGTCTGGGACCCCTGTTTAACCATCTCCTGCTTGCTGGGAGGTCAAGACAAGGAGACAACCTGGCATCATGAGCTGGAGATGCTGGTGGTGCCCATGGAGATGCTGGCCCGGCAGCGGTGTGGGCTTTCCAGCACGTGGGAAATTTGGAAGTTTTGAAACACGCTTCGCTTTGGAGGGATTTGAACAATAACTCTCTGGCTGGTGACATTCACAGGCTGCTTCTGGAGATGGTGTGTCTCCAGATCCCCCGTGTCTGCCTGCTTCCATTCTAGACAAAACCTTTTCTTAGTTCCTTGTAACTCTTTTCATATTTTCATCCTTGCATCTTTCTGTGCCCTGTTGGCAGAAAGCGACCGCTGCCAGGCTGGGCAGTTAAGTTTTCATGAAATCGCCGAGGGGCAGCTGCCAAACAGCATGGCTTGGGGTGGCTTATCACCTTTTCCAGATCAAAGCATGTCCTGTTTGCTCTGTAATGTTTGAAACAGCTCTTTTTGAAGAGAAGAGAAGAGAAGAGAAGAGAAGAGAAGAGAAGAGAAGAGAAGAGGAGGAGAGAAGAGTTGCCCATGTGCCAAGAAAGAAAACAAACAAATGTGGAAAAATCCTCAAATTTTGCCTCTTTCTAAATGATTCTCTAAGGTTTACATTAGAGGGGGAGAGGGGAATGTCCCTCTGCCAAACCCAAGTCACCTGTGGCTGCTGCAGCCACAGGGAGGGGATGCTGGGCAGGGGACGCTCCCCAGGTTGGGTGGTGGCAGTGTGGGGATGGTCTGGGGCAGGATTGGAGGGTGGTTCACCTTCTCCCCATCCCTTGTCCTCGGCCAGGTGCTGTCTCACAACCTCTACACGGTGCTGTGCATCCCCCACGACCCTGTGGCACTGGAAGAGCATTTCCGCGATGACGATGACGGGCCGGTGTCCAGCCAGGGCTACATGCCCTATCTCAACAAGTACATCCTGGATAAGGTGAGTCCCGTGGCCACCCCCTCAACCTGCTGCATCTCAGCTGGGGACACCACGGGCCCTGGGCTGCTCCTGCATCCCGTGGCAGCCCCACAGCTCCGCTCTCCTCTGCTCCTGGAGATCCCATGGGTGGAAAAAGGATGGAAAGAGTTGGGGAGCTTTCAGGTAAATGCCAAATTGAGTGAGAAATGTTTAACACTCAACGTCTCCCTGGCAAGGATGAAGTCAGCCCTTTCCACCAACGCTCTGGATGGAGGTGTATCTCTGCCCACGTTTCCTAAAGGGCTCAGAGGGAGAAATCAGCCCCTTTTTCCTCTCCACCCCCATTCAAATTTGAAGTGTGACCTCATTTGGCAAAGAAGAGAAGCGGGAGGAGGACGAGGTGCCGGGGACGGAGCAGAGGTTGGGGTGGGCAGGGGCCTTCTCCCTTTTTTTTTGCCTGAAAGGCACCTTTGTTTGGCGCAGCTGAGACTTTGCGGCCGGGTACTCGCTTCCTCTGGGCATGCGAGGAGAGGAAAAATGACTGACAACTTTCTTCCACCCTCTGCTTGAAAGAAGGGGGAGGCCCGGGGCTGGGTGCAGTAACCCTTCCCTTCCCTGCCGCTTCCCTGGGGCTGAGCCATGCCGTCCCCATGCCGTCCCCGTGCCAGTCCTTGCCTTGCCCAGCCTGGTCCAGGGATGCCGGTTTCAGCGAGGGCAGAGCCTTCCCCAGCTCCCTCCCTCTGCCCAAGGTTAGCCCAGCCCAATCTCCCCATCACGCGGCGGCCAAAATCCTTCCAGTTTCCCCTGTGGTTCTGCGGGAGACAGCCTTTAAACCCCCTTCTTCTGGTTTCACCCTGGCTAATAAAATCCCAGGGGCTGAGAAGGGGAAGTGGGTTTTCCTAGGAAGAGGGGCCTTTCAACTTTCTGGCACCCAAAGGCTTTTCTCCAGCTCTGCCACTGCGGTTTGTCCTCGTGCCGGCAGCGTGTGGCTTTCACAGCTGGGATGGAGTGGCCAGAGGTGGTCGGGGCTCCTTTGGTGCTGCAGCAAAACTGCTGCGTGAAGCAGTTCAGGGTGCCAGGTGAGCGGTCGCAGAAGTTCGTGGATGGGCAACGGGGCCAAGGCATCACTCCTGCCTCCCCTGCTGCCATCACTTCCCTCTGCTGAGCTCCGGTTCCTCTTTATGGTCAAATGGGATAATGAGAGCAACCCAAAGCCATGGAGGCACTGAGGAGGTGGGATTGGGTGGGAGTGCTGTACCACAGGGTTCCTGCTGGGGCTCCAAAGCCCAGCAGGACACAGTTGAGTCCCCGTGGCCATGCCGTGGTGCCCAGACACTGCAGTGGTCCCGGAGCATCCTCCCAGGACTCCTCGTTCACCTTTGTAAGGGACCTGTGCTGGGCACATATACTCTGGCATCACGGGTCAGTGCCTGCTGACACTCGAGGTCTGGTCCCACATATCCATCACCCCGTGCTTCTCACCGGCAGGGACAGGGGATTTCAGGTGTGAGAGTGCCTTCCCCCCAGCGCTTCCCCCCAAAACGCCCCTGGTAGCCCCACAGCACCACGCTCACCGCCCCGACTCCTGCCCGTAGGTGGAGGAAGGTGCTTTTGTCAAAGAAAACTTCGACGAACTCTGCTGGACCCTGACGGCCAAGAAGAATTACAAGCCCGACCGGAACGGGAATAGTGTTGTATCCCACCAAGATGCCTTCAAGCTCTGGTGTCTCTTCAACTTTCTGTCTGAAGACAAATACCCTCTTGTCATGGTGCCGGACGAGGTAGGACCTGCCTCTCCCCCTGCCCCATCCCCATCCTCCCAGGGCTCTGCGCAGGGTGACACATCCCGCTATCGCTTCCTAGCATGTCCCACCACATCCTGCAAGATGTGGTCCTCCAGGGTGTGAGAGAGAACAGGGCTAGGGGTAGGAGGAAGGGGCTGTCTGCCCTGGGCACCCCCCTGCTGGGTGTGAAGGGGGTGACTTGGGAGCATTTGGGAGGACACTCCTCCCCAAAATGCTGAAACCTCTCAGATATAGATATATGTCTTGGAGGATGAGGTGTGGGCTGGTCCATACTGGTCTTCCATGGTCCAAACCTCCACTAATGAGCTCTTTTGCCTCCTGTGAAATGAATGTGCTGGTTCTCAGAGCCCCAGCCAAGGAGCATCCTCAGCTCAGCTCCTCCTGGGGCTGGTCCTTCACCCAAAGCCCTCACGTCTCACCCAAGGGTTGAGTGGACCATGGTGTTGTTGTTCTCCCCCATGATCTTCATGGGGGAGAAAGAGAAAATGAGAAACCCTTAAAATTTGGTGCAGTGGGAGGTTCTTCTCCATGAAATCGCTGTCGGGCTGGATGGGGCTGTCTCTGGGGCTATTTTACAGCCTGTGCCACCACGATGGCAGTGGCAGAGCAGACCCAATGTTCCTCTCAGCGCCTGCCCAGCATCTGGAGAGTTAAGAGCGAGGTACCCGGGCGCAGCAAAGCTTCTGGCAGTAATCTCCAAATCTCCAAATTCCACCTGGCATTTGGAGGGCGAGGTTCTCCCTTCTCCCAGAGAGGGGGGTCGGATCAAATCCCCAGGAGAAGGTGGGCAGATCCAGGGAGGAGGGACAAGTTCAGAAGCCAAGAGCGGCCTCACCAGGAGGAGCTCAGCTGGGCAAGCCGCTGCCGCCTGATCTGCTTCGACACCATCAACCTCCTGAGCTCAGCAGAAAAGGCCAAAAAAAAAAATAAAAAGGGGGCACAAAAAAAAAAAAAAAAGACAAGAAGCGCAGAGCTGCGCAGACGTGGGAGGGCGACCGCACTTCCTGCGCCCCGGGAGAGGTGCTTCCTGTTCCCCAGACCATGACAAACTGAATCATCTCTCTGCTTACAGAGCTGGGCTTGAAAAAAAAAAAAAGAAGAAGAAGAAAAAAAAGAACTAATTATATAACATATAAAATATAGGATGATAAGAATGAAATATATATAATTTAGAAATTCTTAAAAAATAATTCTTGCCCTTCTCTTAGATGATGTAAAAGAAAAAAAAATAAATCCAGCTGGGTGCGGGGACCCTGCTGTGTCTCACCTTTCTGCGTGGCTCCCCGCAGTCACCCACCCTCCCTGGTCCCTCCATCGTGGGTCGAGGAGAGCTGGCAGCAAAACCTGAGCTGAAATAGGCAATGGACATCATGTCAACCACTTCAGCTCTTGTTTTTAAAGCAATTTATTGACAGTTTCAAAACGACCCTCATCTCCTCCGTAGGGACCTTTTCCCCTGCTCCTCCCCAGTGTTTTTGCGACGTCATTTGGAAACCAAGGGCGGCGCTGAGGTCAGGGCCATGGTTGGCCACCTGCCTTGTAGGGACAGCAGCGTTGGGCTCTTCTCCCTCAAGCACTTGGCTTCTGCCAAGTTTTCTCACTCTGCAGACAAACAAGACCAAAACATCTCACCCTTGTGCTTAAAAGGAAAAAACCTCCCAGTAGTGGTCAAGCTCTAACCCAATGTCAACCTGCTGAGCCCGCCTGCTGCCTGGAGCAACTTGGCCATGACCATCAACCATCGCAAAGGGTGATACCTCTGGGATGAGGGTCCTGTGTCTCCAGGCTGGAAAGAGATGTGGTGTTGGGCTCTCTAAAATGGGTTTGGTGGGGTGGGCATGGCTCTCGCTTCTCCCTGTCGCTGAGTTCCCTGTCTCCACAGGTGGAGTACCTGCTGAAGAAGATCTGCACGGCCATGAACGTGGAGCTGAACTCCTGTGAGCTGGATGACTACCTCTCCCAGGAGCTGCAAGGCCAGGGGGGGCTTACGGTCTGGCAGTTCCTGGACATGGTGAACTCAGGGCGGTTCCTGCGAGGCATTGAGCAGGAGGCTATTAGCATGGCTGTGGAGGAGGTCTACCAGGAGGTCATCGAGGATGTTCTCAAACAGGCAAGGAGCCCACATGTCCTGGGGCACAAACTCTGTCCTGCCCCCACCCCATTATTGATCCCTGTCTCTTGGGCTCAGGGCTACCTCTGGAAGAAGGGACAGCTGAGGAGGAACTGGTCAGAGCGGTGGTTCACTCTGAAGCCCAGTGTCCTGTCCTACTACATGAGCGAGGAACGGAAGGAGAAGAAGGGGAGCATCGCATTGGACAAGCACTGCTGCGTGGAGGTACGGTCTGGGCCACACTCAGCTTGGGAACAGGAGATCACCTCCAGACCCCAGGAAGAGGAACCCAAGAAAACACAATTTCACATCCATGAGCATGGAGAACCAAGTCCTACAGCTGAAGAAAGTGGGGATAAGGTAGGATGCAGGGAGGGTAACGCCATCCTGTGTCCTCTCCCTGCAGGTCCTGCCTGACCGGGATGGGAAGAGGTGCATGTTCTGTGTGAAGACCTCCTCCCGCACCTATGAGATGAGCGCCTCCGACACCCGACAGCGCCAGGAGTGGACATTAGGTCTGTGCCCACCCTGTGCCCCCTCCCCAGCTTCCCTGTGTCCCCCCCTCCACGTCCCCACTGACCCTCCCCATCCCTCCCCAGCCATCCAGACGGCCATCCGGCTGCAGGCTGAGGGCAAGAAGTCCCTGCACAAAGACCTGAAGCAGAAGCGCCGGGAGCAGCGTGAGCAACGGGAGCAGCGCAAGGCAGCCAAGGAGGAGGAGACACAGCGGCTCAAGCAGCTCCAGGAGGAGAAGGAGAGGAAGCTGCAGGAGCTGGAGCTGCTGAAGGAGGCCCAGCGGCAGGCAGAGATACTCCTGCAAGAGGAGGAGGAGCGACGGAGGCAGCAGCACGAGGAGATGCAGAGGACGCTGGAGATCCAGCTGCGGGAGGCTGAGCAGGTGGGTGCATCCTCATGGAGTGTCCTTCCACAGGGCTGTGTCACTTGTGGGGTGGATGCTTCCTTCCACTTCCCTTGCCTGTGGCAGCCCAGAGGGTTTGGAGGAGCTTTTAGGACCACGTCCCACTCTCGCAACGATGCTGCTGCTACCTCTGGGCTGCTGGGGTCTGTGTGTGACCCAGGGATGAGGGATGGAGGGGTCAGCACCACTGTGCATGAGCTACCTGAGGAGCAGGAGATGAGGACAACCTGTCCTGGGGTGTATGAAGCTGGGGGCAGGTGAGAGGCCAGTGCTAGTGCCAGGATGGCCAGTGAACCCATTTCTGACCTTGCAGCCAGCACGGGCCCCAAAAGATGCGGTGTGTCTCCTGAGCGGGGAACCTGCCTTGCTTTGGAGCTCTCTCCCTGTCGTGGGAGATGTCCAGTCCCATCCACCCAGGGATGTGGGGATGAGGGCGTCCTGGGGATGGTGGCGGTGGCTCCGCCAGCCGCCCATGATGATGGCTCCTCTTCCTGCGGCAGGCTCGCGCCTCCATGCAGGCTGAGATGGTCCTGAAGGAGGCAGAGGCAGAGCGTCAGCGCAAGCGCATCCTGGAGCTGGAGGACATGCAGGAGCGTCTCCAGGAGGCCCTGCAGCAGGAGGTGAAAGCACGGCAGGACGAGGAGGCTGTGAGATACGCACAGGCCAGGTAGGACCAGGGCATCCCCGCTCCTTCTCAACCAGCCCCACTCCCAGGGCAGCAGCTGGGTGTGGGGAAATACTCCCCATGGCAATGCAACGCTCTTTAGGGTACTGGGGTGTGCTGGCATCTTCCCAGGATGCCATCAGGGATGGGGGAAGCTGGTGGATGAAGTGGCAGAGGGACGTCCTCACCTCTTGCTCCTCTTTGACAGGCTACTGGCTGAAGAAGAGGAGAAGCTGAAGCAGCTGATGAAGCTGAAAGAGGAGCAAGAGGAATATATCATCAAAACTCAGCTGGAGAAGCAGGTCCTCAAGCAGGAGATGGAGAACAAGAACAAGTGTCTGGAAGAGGCGCAGAAGCAGCTGGAAGAAGTGAGAGTGAACAGGCAGCGGGTGGACCAAGATGTCATGGTGAGCATCCTGTCGTGCCACATCCCTTCATGGTGCAAGCCCCAGGGGACTTCCCAGCTCTCCCTGAGTCACCGCCACACTGGGGAGGACCCAGCAGCTTTGGGGACCAAGCTGATATTGCCTTGGGGGTTTTCTGAGCTGTGGCAGGGGTAGGCACAGGGTGATTGAGTGGCAGAGATGGGACAAGCGTGTCCTGCCCTGGGGACACAGCACTGGTGTCCAGAGCAATGTCAACAGTGTGAGTGTGTGGAAGGGGGAGGACTGGAGGAGGAGCAGAAGACCTAGAGGAGAGTGAGCTGGGTCTCCATCCCAGAGGGAACCTCCAATCTAGGCTTACTGAGGGAAGGGAAACTCCTGTCCGTGGTCCCGGGTTGGGTGATGTCCAGTGGCCAGCTCACCCCTCTCCTCCATCCCTGCCAGGCGGCCCAGCGGAAGCTGCGACAAGCCAGCACCAATGTCAAGCACTGGAATGTCCAGATGAACAGACTGATGCACCCCATTGGGCCAGGAGGTAGGAGACTAGCCATCACACCATCCCCTGCCCCGCTGAGCATGGCAACATTGGGGCACAAGACCAGTCTCCCACCCATATCCCCCTCTTTGGGGGCATCCAGGAGCTGGAAGGACCCCCATCTTTCAGAGGACATACCCCAATGTCTCTGGAGAGAGTGGGGGTTCAGCCTCGAGAAGAGAAGGCTTCCAGTCCCTAAAGGCACTCCAGGAAAGCTGGGGAGGGACTCCGGATCAGGGAGGGGACCATAGGATGAAGGGGAAGAGTTTGACCCTGAAAGAGGGGAGACTGAGGCGAGATCTGGAGAAGAACTTGTTTGCTGTGAGGGTGGTGAGAGCCTGGCCCAGGTTGCCCAGAGAAGCTGTGGCTGCCCCATCCCTGGAGGGGTTCAAGGCCAGGTCAGACGGGGCTTGGAGCAACCTGGTGGGAGGTGTCCCTGCCCAGGGCAGGGGGTGGCACTGGGGGGGCTTTAAGGTCCCTTCCAACCCAAACCATTCTGTGATTCTATGAAAATTCAATTTGGGCCTGAGGTAAATGACCCTCTTTTTCTGTCTGCCCAGACAAGCGTACAAACATGAGCGGAGGAGGCTTCGCTGGCTACCAACCCCTCCTCTCCCAGAGAGATTCCTCCCTCAAACTCAAGCAGAAGGCAGAGGATAAAGGCAGCAACCCCACGAGCATCAATAGCAAGGAAAACGTGAGCAACGGTGGGAACAGCAGTGTGCCGCCGTCTCCGGATGCGGACACCATGGCCACAGAGCCCACCAACTAGCCCGGAACTGCGGGGCCCAGCACATCCCTGCGAGCAGACACAGCCAATACAGCCACCTCTGGATGGAGACGAGTGGGGACCAGCACAGAGCCTATAGGTGACTACATATAAGGCAGAGATGCTCCCATTTTCTTCAGGGAAGTGCTGCAGCCACGATGTGCCAGGAGGTTCAGACATTGGGGAGTCTGGCCAGTGAGGCCATCTCCTTCGGTCTACCCAGGTGCGGGACCTGGACTCAACTCCCCAGACTCTGGTTTCCACCCTGCCTGAAAAACCGAGCCACTGGTGGGTCTGGATTGTGTTCCCCAGGGCTGCAGTTCCCTCTTGGTTTCCATCAGCCACCCTTCTGCATCACCTGCTGCACCCCTGGCTGCGTGGCCCTGCGACAGCAGCTGCCAGGGAAGCCTTGGGCCCCCCCCAAGAAATGTTGGGGTGTCCTGAACTCACACGTGTGTTTCCCGAAGGTGGTTGTTCCTCACTGGAGTCATGTCGATGTTAGCAGGAACCAACAAGCAAGGAAGCTTTTGGAACCGCTGGCCCGCAGACCTCCTTCCCCAGGCATCTGTGGCCCTGCAGGCATCAGAACTCCCTCCTTGGCAGTGCAGGGTTTTGATTCCCACTGTAGAAAAGAACCCATTAAAAGAAATCAGACGCCACCCACGGAAAAAGGCTCCCCCGGTGGATTTGGGGTTGGTCTGTGGAGGGCCAAGGTGGGGACAGATGCTGGTCCACTGGCCATAGATGATGAACTCCCCCCTGGGTGGCAGAGCTGGCAGAAGGGTAACATCTGGGAGGGCCGTCACCTCTATATGATTAATTAAGTGCTTGTATAGGAAGGTAACGGTCCTCTGGGCTTCCTTTGGGTCCATGCCCTTGGACTGCAGGACTCCCAGTTTCAGGAATCCTGCCTCAGGACCTGGTCCAAGGCCCACAGGAGGCAACAGCAAAGGCTCCCAGGGGCCACCCAAACCAGGAGCTGGTGGACATGGCAGCTCCGTTCAGGAACACTGGCCCGGCCTGTCTCCTCCAGCTAATTTGCTCCTCAAAAAAACTGAGAACAAAAGCCAACTCTGCTGGCAAACCTCCCTGCACAAAAAAAACCCAAACAAAACCCAACCCACGCCAACATTGGGGTGAGTTTTTCCAAGCACCTCTGTTTAAATACAGTCCCATTCACCTGTGGCTTTGGGGTCTTCACTGGGGGCCAGAGCCCCCGGTCACATAAGGGTCCCCTCTGGAGACAGGCACCGGGAGCAAGCCCTGCATCAATTTCACAGTTGCTCACGCTGATTAACTGCAGTTCGTTAGGGAGATTACAATCTATTTCCTACTCATGTGGCTTTCAAGTTTGCTCACACAGCTCTTTCCCCCCCCTCCTCCACCACCCAGTTTTTACAGTGTTCCTTTTTTACAGTTATTTTTCATTGTGCCTGACTGCGAGAGAGGCTTTTTCCGTGGGTGCCAGCAGAGCAGGGCAGCTGCCCTGGGACAAAGCGGCTCTGTGTGCCCACGAGGGTGACTGGGTGGCCCCGGCTCTGCGTGCCCACAAGGGTGACTCGGTGGCCCCGTGCCCCAGTCCCACGCAGCCTCACCGATGTGCAGGGAGGGCACGGGAGGCTGCGGCCCCAGAGGCGATGGTCGTGGTGGCCCTGACCCTGCAGGGGCTGCAGGTCAAATTCATACCCCCCACCTTCTCCTCCTTCCCACAGTGCTGGGACACAGCAGGGTGGTCCTGAGCAGCCCCCTACAGTTCTCATGCAGATTTGGCATCCCTGCCTGGCCCTGTGCCATCCTGGCCGGTCCCAGGACACAGGATGCCTCCGTTCCGCACAGGAGTTCTGGTGGAACAAGATCTTCCCAAGATCCTCCACCAGAGGCTGGGGCTCTGTCTTTCATCGAGGCGCGTGGGGAGGGGGGTACGAATCGCTGCAGCCTCCCGGGGTGACCCTGGCAAAGCTGCTCATTGCTCCATGAGATCTGGAGAGCAAGAACGGGGAGGGTGCCCAGCACCGGCCTCTAGTGGGAAGGGAATGGGCTGGGTGGAAATGCGCTGCTGGGAGATGGCATCCTCCTTCGTCAGCTTCATCAGCTCAATCTGATCCACGATCAGGTATCAGGACAGGTATGAGCTGTTTCATGCCACACTTAGGCGGGGAGGAAAAGGGACACCTCCACCCGTCTCTGTGCCACAGCCTTGTCATGAGGGCTCTCAGCCCGTGCTCAGCCCCTGAGGGGCCACTGGATGGGGCTTTGAGCAACCTGGTCTGGTGGGAGGTGTCCCTGCCCATGGCGGAGGGGTGGGAACTCAATGATCTTTAAGATCCCTTCCAACCGAAACCATTCTACGATTCTATGACCCCTGCCGGTGACAGTGCCATTGCTTTTCACCACTGTCCCTCCTCACAGCCGCTCACCAGAGCATTGCGTTTGCTCCCCAGAGCCGACTTCCCATGTGGGGAAAAAGCTATACATTAATTGCCGCGGGCAAGGACAGGCGTGGAGGGAACAGCCAGAACCGGTGTCAGCACCTGCCTTTGATCAGGGGCCAAGTCGGGATGCGCCCGGATCTGTCTCATCCTACTGGAGCAGCCGACCGAGAGCTGGAGCTTAAGTCATCAGTTGATGCGCATCGTCAGCGTGTCTCCCAGTGCCTCCGATGAAGAATAAGCTCCTGCAGCAGGATCACAAGGAGAGCACACAGTGGAAACGGGGAAGAGCGGCTCTCTGCAGCTCCCACCATCCCATCCCTGCATTATCCTGGGGGGGGTCTCCTGTGGGAAATCTCCTGGAGCTTCCCATGGGGTACCATCATGTGCGAGCAGACTCAGAGACAAACCTTGCCACTCTCTGCATGAATATTTTTTGCAGCCCCAGGCCCTCAGCTCTGCCCAGACTCTGTTGCCCTGGTGTACTGGGCCCAGGGGTTCCGCGTTTTGGGGAAGGATGGGCCAAATCCTACTTGTGGCTACGTCTGCACTAAGAAGGGGCATCACCCGACCTCTGTACCACAGTGGGAACAGGGCCTGTGCTTTTTAAAAGTAACATCACTTATCAGATGAGCCACCGCTATGGTTTACCTAGGGTGTGAAGGTACAAAATTAGCTCCATCCTAGACCTCAAGTAATGGCTTTGCCAGCAGAAGGTTTGCAAATCCCCCAGCGGGCAGCTGATCTGGCCCGGGGGGGCTGAAAGCAGTGAGGGGCTCACACTGGGAAGGTGAAGAGACCCCCAGAGCTGCCACAGGCACCCTGACGGCTGTCTGAGGGTCCCAGAGCTGCTGCAGGCACCCTGAGGGGTGTCAGGAGGGTTGCAGAGCTGTCATAGGTATCCCAAGTGGCATTGTGAGATCCCAGAGCTGCTGCGGGCACCCCGAGGGGTGTCCTGAGCGTTCCAGAGCTCCTGTGGGCACCCCAAGCAGTGTCACCAGGGTCCCAGAGCCGCTACAGGCACCCTGAGGGATGTCGAAGGGGTCCCACAGCGTCCAACACAACCGAGCTGGTGGCAGAAGCCCTTTGGAACCTCAAGTCCCAGTTTTGTTGCCTGAAACAAATCCCTGTTCCCTCCCTGTTCCAGTGTATCATGGGTTGGAGCATCCCGGTTTCTGCCCAGCCTCCTGCCCAGCGGCTGGTGGCCGGCTCCCTTTCAGCCTCCAGATGAGCCACCCTGCCTGTGACACAGGGCTCATGGCCACCAGGGCTTTCCTCTCCGAGACATATCCCCAGTTATGGCCACAAACTGGTCTGCCCCAGGAGGGTTTAGTGCAGGGGCTTCCGGGGAGCGCTGCCGTCCCCTCTGCCCTCAGGTCTGCAGGCAGGGCACCAGCTCCCCTCAGCCTGCGGTGCACCCACACGGCCCGCTCTCCCGCCATGGGGGTGAGGGTCCAGCGGCCGGACCCGGTGAGGCGCTGGGACAGGGTGGCCGAGGAGGGGACAGGGAGCACTCGGGCTCCCTAGGGGCAGACCCGTCCCTGTTGGAGCCGGTGGTAGACAGAAGCCGCCGCCATTTTGTACCCCCCCCCGCGCCCCGCCCAGAGCCTACACTTCCCATGAGGTG
>VXAK01022076.1:20248-65840 GCA_013399435.1 Arenaria interpres
GGTGTGAGGGACACGCAGTGTGGGACAGCGGGGATAGAGGTGTGTGGATGGCAGGGACAGGGTGTGGGGCAGGAGGGATGGGGTCTGTGGGGGACAGGGGCACAGGGTTA
Source organism: Arenaria interpres (assembly GCA_013399435.1). Taxonomy (NCBI): domain Eukaryota; kingdom Metazoa; phylum Chordata; class Aves; order Charadriiformes; family Scolopacidae; genus Arenaria; species Arenaria interpres. Next base: position 20,359 of record VXAK01022076.1, read on the forward strand.
TGGGGCAGCAGGGATAGAGGTATATAGGGGACGGGGCAGGAGCTGTGGGGCAGCATGGATAGGGGGATATGAGGGACAGGGACATGGGTTGTGGGACATTGTGATCATGGTGGGGGACAGAAGGTCAGGGGTATGAGGTGGGGGGGCAGACAGTGCTGTAGGGTAGGGGATAATGAGGAGCAGGAGGGTGAGGATGGGGATGGGTGCTCTGTGTGGGTGTGGGTTTGAGGAGATGGGGACTTTCTGAGGGTGTGGGGTGGAAGAGGCAGGGTGCTCTGGTGGAATGGGTCGGAGTGTGTAGAAGGCAGGAAGGGACTTTGGGGGTCAGTGATCTGGAGGGGACTGGGAGGGCAGGGACACATCAGTGACTTTAGGGTGCAGGCTCTCACTCCCGCTTGGGAAATCAGGGAATGTGGAGGATGAGACTGGGACGTGGCCATGGGGGGGGACAATCTGCCTTTCTTCTCTGCCAGGGGTGGGGTGGCAGAGGGGGAATTGGCCCTTAAGGTACCAGTGAGGGGTACTTCTGGGGCTGGGAGCAAGAGGGTCGGGATGGTCTGTCAGTGGTGCATCAGGTGAGGGGCTGCTTGAGGAGGAAGGATCTGAGAATCCTTTTCTCATCCCTCCACATACTGCTCCTGCTTTCCCTGGGACCCCAGATAAAAGATGTTTACTTTTTGTGCCGTGCTTTTTCCACCTATAAAGTAGGCATTCTGCCACCTTTATTTAATAGTGGCTCTACTGCACTTGAGAGTCCTGCAGGAGGTCGCTTGTCCCATGCTGCAAATGCTTGTGTCCAAATGCAGGAAGGTGGTACCTGCGTACTGTCTGGGTTGAGTGTAACTCTTAATTAGCTTTAAAAGCTCTCATAAAAAGCCCCAGGTGAAAGGTGAAGGAGCGTGCAGAAGTAGGTGACAGGACCTTGAAGCAAGAGACCTGATTTTCTTTCACCTCCACTTCCCTCCTTTGTTCTGTTCCCTGCTGTGTTTTTCCCTTCCTCCTTGTCTAGCTCCAATCTCTGTCATTAGAACCAACAAGGATCCTGTTGTGACATGGAGCTGTTCCTCCCCAGATGAGTTTTGATCTCCCCTTTTTTGTGTGGTCAAAAGGCCTCCTGGCCTTGCTGTACTTTCAAAAGTTTGTGTGCGCTGACTCCACCTCAGATGATGTTTAACAGCCCTATTTGTTTATGATCAGAGAGACTCCAACCTATTTACAGAAGCCAGTGAATTAAGGTTCAAAACCTATTTATGAGGTAGGTGTGTTTTAGTGTCCCTGGATGGAAAATCAAGGCACAGAGAGGAAAAGCAGCTGAAGATGCAGCTTGTGAGTGGAGCAGGAGAGAACACACACTCTCTGTGATGATCCCATCTCTGTTTTTCCCAAAGCATCTGTCTGTCACTGACTGTATTGTATCTGAGCAGCTTCAAACAGTGTCCTGGTGTGGCTTATCTCAGCCTTGGCCACCTTCCCCTTTGACAGCTGTGCTGGGAAGCCTCTTGCACGCAAGTGATGATGGTGATTGCAGGAAGGAATTGCTCTGTTGAGCCCCCATGTGTTGGGAAAGCCCCCGGGAGTGGGCCATGGGTGGGCAGAGAGACGGGCAGGCTTTGGATGTGCCGTTGGGTCTGGGCAATGTCCATCATGGCGATGCAGGGGGATCCAAGCACGGAGAGAGGATGCAGCAGTGGCCACCTCATAAATCAGAGTCCCCAGTGATCTGGTGAGCTGCTGGTGGAAGCAGCCTGTGTCCCAGTTCTCATTTTGCTCCGCTTGGGCCTCCTCTTTGTGTGAACTCCCTCGTTGCCTTCAGCAGAGAATCCCTTTCCCCTTTGAGTACAAACGTGTTCCAGGCTGTGCCAAGGTGGGATTTTGTGGGATTTTTATTCTGTGACTTATTGTGTGTCAGCCAGGGATCCCAAGAGGAAGTTTGGAGGAGGGATGTGCCGGGAGGTTCCCCCTGTGCCTGCTGAGCTGGAGCAAGTATTGCCTTGTGTGCGGTGGTGACAGGGCATGCCCCGGCATTTACCTGTGAGCAGGACGAGGTGAGCCAGTAATTTAGTTTTAATTCCCAGATCTCTGGCGGCAGCAGCAGCAAAGTGCTCTGATCTTGCGACGGGAGCGAGCTCAGGGTGTGATTTGTGCACTCCCAGCGTGTGATTCATGCCCTCCTTGACAGTGTCAACGTTACACTTCGTTACTGACTCAGGGATGGGCTTTATTGCTGGTAGAGATGAAGAAAGCCCGCTCCTGATGTGCCAGTGGCATTGTAATGACTTTATTATTGTTCCTCACCAGGAAGGTTAAAGAAAAACTTTGTGTTTAGAAAAACTACCTTCCGTTTTGGAGGGAGGGATGAGAAACTTGCTGTGGCTTTAACATCCTGCTGTGAAAGTGAGGTTTATGTGTGGTTTTATGGCCCCCACTAAAGCAGAGGGCTGGGCACTGGGTCCACGCTTCATCCCTTGCTGGCTGAGCTTTGGGCAGGCTTTTCTCAGCCCCCCCTGCCTGGAAATCAGGGGCAATCGCTTTCTTCAAGGTGGGGAGCTGTGATTTTTATGTCACTAACCGCAAGAGAGAACGGTCCTGATGCAAATGATGCTCTGATGCAAGGGACTGGGGTTATTTTTTGGGATCTCACATTTATGCCCGCCCCTGGATGTACTGGGGCTGCTCGGCAGCAGAGGAAACGTCCTCCACTTTCCTGCTGATGTGCCAGGAGCCTCGGCTTTTGGGACAGGGGATTTGCTTTCTTCTTTCATCCTCTTCTAAGCAGCTGCAGCTCCTGCTGCCATGTCAGTCCTAGGAGCTGCAGGAGGTTGAGATTCACTCTCTGCCCTCAACTTGCCAGCTGGGCTACCCCTCTCCCCGGGGGGCTGGCGATGCTGGGTTCGTTGCTGGTGCTTGGCTGCCCTGGGAGTCATCCCGTGTTGGAGGGAGCAACATGAAACGGGGCTTTTCCATTGGGGTGGGAGGAGCAGCTAAGCCTGGGTAATGTCAGGGAGGGTACATGGGTTCAAGTAGCATCATGTTCACAACATCTTTGTTTAATATGTTAGTCCAGTTAGTCTGCATAACTGTGTCTAAAAATAGAACATATTTTCCCTAAGTCCTCTAGTTCAAAGCCATTTTTTTCCCCGCGTCGGTCTCTTACCACTCTCCTGAGCCTAAAATTCGTACGAGGCTATTTGCAAATTGATCAGGAAAACCTAGAGTAAGTGAACTCTGTCGGATCCTTAAGTTTCAACCACCCCAGAGGGAAGTTCATTAAAGTTACAGTAACTTTCTGGCAGTCTCTTAAAGGTGGATTAAGCAAGTTGAGTAAACAAACCACCCTCTGGCCACCAGAGACCTTTTCCTAGCATCAACTTCATGCATTGTCGTGAAAAGTCGGGATCATCAGCCTCTGGCTGCAGGTGGCATAAGGCAAAGGTGACATCCTTATGCTCAAAGCCTGGTGAGGGGTCGGGGTGTCTCTTCTGGGACACAGAGCGGGGGGTTTGTTCTCCCTCCCGGTTTCCAGAAGGAGCTGGAGCCCGGGGAAGACGTCTGCGATGGCACCCGGCGGCTGCCCCCGCCCCGTGGCACAAGGGGAGTCACCCCAGCCTGTGGTTCCAGCGTGCGGTAGAGGGAGTGTGTGTTTAAATTTCAGAGCTATTGCTGGATCCAGCGCAGCTCTCCCAGCGGCATAAATATCTGGCCTTCGGCACAGCCGTGGAAATTCGCCTTGTGTTCTCTTGCAGATTTCTCGGGGTTTCGGCTCTCCCTGCTGACATGGTGACTGAAGGGTGGCTCTCGGCGACAGGCAAAGGGGGACAGCTGCTCCGGAGAGGTAACCCTTCCCTTCCGCACATGGGCTGTCTCCTAAAACACTTCTCCTGTGTATGTTTTTGAAAAACTTAGGATAGGGAAGAGCCTCGGAAGCACGGCTTGCTTTCAGCAAGTTTCACTTTTGTCCACGAGCTTAAACTTTCTTAAATGTCCTTTGAAATGTAAATTTCTTTGGAAATTTAAACTCTGTGCCTTATTTTTGTTCAGTTTCTGCATATGATCTTTATAGGTTGTGCTTAGGAACATGCTGTGCGTATGGCGGTCTAATCCTGTTCTTCTGAGCCGACTGTTACCGTCAAAGTATAGGGATTTAATATTTGATTATTTCACTGATTTTTATGACTTGGCTCTTGTAGATTGGGGAGAGCACGTGAGATCAGGGACTTTGGTAACCAGTTACCTAACGATCCAGAGACGGGGTCTGGCAGCAGTACAGTACTGTCTAGTGCTGTGTAATTGCTTTACTCAGATGAAGCTGAGCAGGTCACAGCCAAGGGGGGACCAGGGCTTTTGAGGAGGTGGTCACCACGGGGTGGGGAGGACATTGTCCTGCCCCCAGACATCTGAAGCGATGCGCAAAAGTCTTCACTGCAGCCACCCTGCACCCAGAGCCTTTAACAGTGCTGTGGCGCTCTGCATGCAGGGGGTGGATTTATTATTGATACAACACGTGTCTGAGGTGTGCAGCTGGAAGGAGACGTGGTTTTCTGTGTCACATTTGTGCAAGTGTTGTGCTGTCTCTATTCTGGCATTCGAGACAGGGACTTCCAAGGATCTTCGCAGCGTGTGGAGAGGATTTTGTAATGAGCCACATGAGACTTTGCTGATCAGAAGAGCATTGTTGTACAGAATTGCTTGCTGATGTTAATGGTCCCCATCTCTCCGGCATGTTGCCTGTTGACAAATATGTATTTTTCTACAGTACATCTTGTTGCCTTTCGGGGAATATTTTGTCTGTGGCTATTGAATTATGAGCTGGAAATCTGCAAATGTTCTTAGAAACTGAGGAATTAACACTGCAAGAGACTCTTGGGTTCCTTCGTGCAGCGGGACCTGACATGCAAATGATGTTTTAATTGGGTGAGATGATGTTACAGTGCTTATGCCTGAAAGATTATTTGCTGCCAGAACCCAGCCGGGCTTGCCCTGACTATGAAATTTTAGAGAAGTTGGTTTATTTTGGGATTTGTATGGGCTCCCTTGTTTTATAGTAGGAAGAGCTGCCCTTGGTGATACCGGCGGGTTTGTCAGGCTGCGTAACTGCTTTCTCATCGGGTGCTGCAGAGCAATCTCTGCTCTTCTAGAAGTGTCACTGACAGACATATGCTATTTATCACTGCTGCAAAAATTTTGGAGACTCTGGGAAAGTCCAGACGAGCAGAAGTGATTTCCGTCATGAGCACAAATAAGATTTTACTGTAGAACTAATTTTTTTTTTTAATTATTTCATACTCTGAAATGCGCTTGCATTGGCAGAATGCCTGGGAAATTACTTTCCCAAAGCAGGGTTTAGAGTAGAATGATTATGCCGATATGAAGCCTTTTGGTCAAGGAGATTATGAAATTCATCTTCCCCAAAATAAATGTTTTGGGGTGACGTTCGCTGGAGCCCTGCGTGGTTATGAGAAGGGTTCAGAGCAGAACTGACTCGAGTTGTATCTTAGTTTCAGGATGACTTCTTGAAATGCTCTAACGTTCTCTGCTGTGATCATACTGTCTGGAACATGTCTGTGTACTCCAAGGCTCAGCCAAGAGCTTGTGAACATCTGAGATCATTTGGGCCAGGTCTTTCAAACCCTCAGCTCTGCAGAGGGTTCTGACGTAGGTATGTGTGTGTCGGGTGTTTCCCTGGGGATCCCTGTGGACAGGTCCTGCTCTGAAGTGTGGGTTTGGCAGAGGCTGTGGTTTGTAGGGGAATCCTGACCTGGGGAGGAGGTGGCAGGATGAAAACACAAGCCAGAAACACCAACATTTTTCATTTCCAAGCCAGAGCACATCTCTGAGGCTTGTGGATACCAACAGCCGGGTAACGTCTGTGCTAACCAGCGTCGTTGCCCTCATGCTGCGTTTTCTGGTTTGCCCTGGTCTGGGAACTGGAACTGGAAACCATAACACGCACGTTCAACCCCATAATAGGCATGGAGGATGGAGACAGGGAGCAGTTCTGGTGGTTTAAAAGAGCAGATGAGCTTTCCTGCTGGTAGGGAAGCCTTTCTTTGATGGTCTGTTGAGACAAACTTTGTTATGAACCACTTTACTGCCTAACGAATGTCTCATTAGGAAAGGCTTTGTCAGGCCGAAGAGGGGGCGGGTGAGATGGTTTCAAAATAAGTACTGTTTTGTGCAGTCACCTCGGTGATGAGAACCTAAGCTCAAATCCCTGTCGTGCCTGACTTTTTACAAACTTTTTTTTTAATACAACTCTTGATTTCATCTCAATGCAAATCTGGAATATTTCTGAAAAGGCCCAAATCTGCCTTTTGCCTTTAAGTTGATTAATATGGATTCTGCTGGAGGTGTTGGGCCCTGAAAGCTCTTAACTCCACGGAAGCTGATGGTCAGAGACGCATATCTCTGAAATAAATCTGTGGGTTCTCATGTCCATGGGGTAGGTGTTATGTTGTGGGACCTAGGGACATGGGAATCTCTCGAAAAGGGTTGTTGGTGAGCATGAGCTTGGGGCTGGAGCTGGTGGAGCCCACCAGTCTCCCAGCAGCTGGCTGTGTGGGGAAGTGGTAGTCACTCTGTACCTCTGTACCCCCACGATGATGCCAAAGACGTGAGGATGTTATCAAAGGTGCTAATGCTTTGCTCGAGGGTTTTGTTTTCTAGGGGCTGAGGCGGAATGCAAATGGTCAGAGCGCACACTGCTGTCTGCTAATTAGCAGAGGACTCTTGGCAGGATCAGGCTGAGATGAGCACTGCTCGTATTGCGGCTGAAAATGCAAGGAAACCTCTGTTCCTCCCGCCGGCTCTCGCTGTGTGAACGTGGCCAAAAATAGTAAGGAAACATCGTTCCCCTCCAGTTCCCGAAGAGGGTGTTGAATTAGTTTGTGTAACGAAGTTATTCTAGCGCTCTCAGGAGTTTTCCCTACGGAGACAGATCCAGTCATGCTCACACCCCCTCATTTTTCTTGCTCTGCGGTCGAAATGGAGATGCAGCGAACACGGGGATTTGTTCTGACCATTCCGGTGTGTACGTTCCCAGGCCCTGCTGAATCATCTGAACTGGTGCCTGGGCATAATCGCTCACTGTCAGCTGCGTCCTGGGCTCCGAGCTCCGGGGGCTGGTGCCAGGGATGTTTTGTTAAGGTCTACAAAACCGGTAGCACTTTTTTGGGAGTCCAGGTGTCAGCCTAACAAAAATTCCAGGCTGGTGGGTTATTTTTTTTCTCCCAGTGGGATCTAGAACAAAATAGGTGCAAAGAGAAGGTTTGCTACTGGTTTTGTGGGCATTTTCCTGGATCTGGGAGCACTGGAAGCCTAGCAATAACACTCACTGGGCGTTTGGCTCCAGCCGACAGGCTGCATGCACGTGTGTACGATCCAGAGCAACGCATTGATCTGCTGCTACTTTTCTACCCCCCATCACTTTTTTGGAGGGGAGCTGATTGCCCCATCCAAAGCAGGGGTGACTTTGCTGGTATCCCAGTGACATTGGGGCTTTGAGAAGAACTCAGACAGGTCCTGGGGTGCTCAGCGCTGCCAAAAACTGGCCTTTCTCTCTGGTGCTCCCGCCAAGGCAGGGCTCCGACTCTGGCACTCGCCGTGACAGCTTGTTCCACTTACCACTTTCCTGGTTTTCCATTTAAACGTGGCTCTGAGTCTGTAACACCCTGTGCCTACTGTTTGCCTTGGGAAGCGGTGTTGCTGTTCCCAGGAGCTCCTCCCCTCGTCAGCCCTGTTCTATAATTACTGATGTTCCTGAAACTGGATCCGTCCACGTGTCCTGCTCAGGTTCGGGAGGACAAGAGGTCCGTTGGCAAAACAAGTGCTCTGGAGTAAAGCACGAAGGGACTTTGGGAGTTTCAGAAAGCATCAGTTTGTGGCGGTTTGGTGGGTTCTCGTCACCTTGGAGATGGTAAAGGAAAGGAGAATATATCCCAGACGGTTTTTCTGGCACTTCCAGAGGAGAAGTAGGGATGTCAAAGCTGCACTTGGGGAGCAACGGTGGAGACTGCTGGAGGAGCACAAATAGGAGATGCTGGGCTGTGTGGCAGGTCCCTAACCAGGTGAGAGGAGCAAGCCCATGGGTTCAGAGTCCCCTGTGGACAACTTACCGTCTCTGCAGCCCCGTGCAACTGCTCTGTGTCTCTCTCCCAGCGTGTGCGGGGAGCAGCCGTGTTCCCAAAGCATTGCCATGGCTTCGCCACCATCTCTGCTGCGCCGTGGGGAGAGGATGATCCTCTCTCCTTACCAGACTTAATGATCTTCTCAAATAGTGACACCTCTATTCTGTTCCCAGCTCTGAGAAGCCCCAGTGGTGTCACCTTCCTGGTACCTGCTTGTTTCCTGGCTGTGGTCCTCATTCCAGCGAGTCAGACCCACGTGCCCCTTCTGGCCCTGAGTGCTCTGGGGCTGTCCTGAGCTGACAGCAAAACCACAAATATCAGTCAGCAGTTGTCAGGATGAGACGGGGCAGTTTATTTGCTGAAAATAATCCTGGAAATGCTTCAGGTACAGGAATGTACAACAGGAGAAGGTGGTCACAAGCAGCATGGTGTGCTGACCTGGGGCTGGGGAGGCCAGACTTGGGAGCGTGACTGCGAACAGGTGACAAAATCCAAAATACGGGAATAAACAATGACACTTGGCACTGACGTGTTCCTCTGCGCTTCCAAAACACGCCGACTCTGTGAGCTAATGCAGCAAGGAAGAGATCAGGAAGGAAGCATTGTAAAAGTCCTGCGTTTGTTTTTTTGGGGGGTGTTTTTGGTTGTGTTTTTTTTTAATGGATGATGAAGGAAATGGAGGTATGGGGATTGACAGGATTTGCTGAAGGTTATAAAGCAGGACTTCAGAGCTAACATCTGCTCGGCTCTTCACTGTCCCCTACAACTACTGTTGAACAACAGCTTCACTGTCCATCCTGCTGTTCCCCCTCTGCAAAAGGCAGCTGAGAGCCCGGCTAATCAGAGGTTGGAGAGGGCAGGGGAAAGGTGTGTAGGGATCGCTCCTGAAGCAGTATCCCTTTCCTAGTATCTGCCATCTCAAGATTTTGGAGCACATCTGATGCATACTTGGAGCTGCTGGAGCCAGGGACAACTGTGTCTCCTGGAGAAGAGCAGCCTGGCAGACCCTCCGTTGCAGGTGGTTGTGAGTTCGTGGTGTAAAGTCTGATTTGCCTCTGTTTATGACACCCTTTGCTCTCTGAAAAACCCAGCACAGGTGAGAAAGCAGGAGGTTTGTTTTGGAGCAAAGTACCGTGGCCTGTTTTTTTGGGGGGACAGCATCAATTGTGGTACGAAAAGAGAATAATCGGGTGAGTTTTGTAACCTTTTTAACTCAGGGTCCAGGAAGTGGGTGAGTTAAAACACGCAGTAGGTGTGATTCATTTTGGCCGCTCAAGGCAAGCGAGGGAATCTCCTGCACCCTCTGTGACATGTTCCTCAGTAATTAGCAGCAACACGGTTAATTGCAGCTCTGGCAGCACCCTGCTGCTTCCTCGGCTGGTGAAACGCAGGCAGCCTGGGCAGAGCGAGACTGGGGGGAATCACAGGACGGGACTGGGACACGGTACAATGTCTGAGCAGATGCTTCAAGAGGCAGATCTGGCCCCGAGTGTCAGGCCTGGCCGGGGTTGGGTGGAAGAGCTCTTCCTCGCAACATCTAGTAGTTTATTTCTGCGTGGAGCCTGCCTTGTGGCCAAGACTTTGAGTAAGGGAGGAAGCACTTGGGTAGTAAGCACTGCTGAGATCTCATTAGCTAATGAGGGGGTGTGTTGATCTTTCAGGAACAAAAACAAACATGTTTTCAATGTTTGTCTCTCTCCTGTTTTGTGCACTTAGTTACCTTTCCTGTATTGCAGCATCTGCTTAGCTCTTATTCAGCTTTTATTAGTAGTAGCTGACGTGGAGGAGGAGGAGGAACAGAAACTGGTACTTGATGAGCAGTTATCAGAAGCAGTGATACAACCGAAGGGATGTCTGCAAATGATGGCCAACAAGTGACCACCACTTTTTTTTTTTAATGGATTCAGTTCAGTTTTTGTTTGTGGATTCAATATGTGCTGCATGTGACAGAAAGCGCTGCCCTACAGAGAGCTGAGCTCTCATCCCGCCCCTTCCAAAAGGATTCACTCCTGTTGACCGTGAATTTGGCTGAAGTTTTTGTCCAGAGGAACAAAAACACAAGCCAGAAGTGCTCCCGTGGTAAATTGGTTTCCTTTTGCAATTCCTGGTGACCTCTTTTACGGGAACTTGAACAACTGCTTTGAGCAGATCAACTCTGTGACTTGGCCCTGGGGAGGTGTGGACCTTTTTTTGGCCACTTCAGACTGCAACGAGGACTTGGTCAATCCCATCAGTATAAATATATTAAAAACAAGTGTATGCTTTCCTGGAGGGAAGTGGGGACAGGCGTCTTCTCTCAAACCCTGTGAGGACACCAGAATTACCTCTTGCTTGAGCTCGCCACCAGTGAACCTACACCTGGTTTAAAGATGAGGTTCTTCTAATTACGAGCACTTCCTTGTTCTTCCTTTGCGGCTGTCTGGCTGCCAGCACCCCCCTGGCTGTGTCGGAACACATGTCCCCTTCTTGTGACGCTTCGCTCTGCGTGCAGGACTCCAATACTGGTGAGAAACTGGAAGTGTCATAGAATCATAGAATGGTTTGGGTTCGAAGGGACCACCCAGTGCCACCCCCTGCCCTGGGCAGGGACACCTCCCACCAGACCAGGTTGCTCTAAGCCCCCTCCAACCTGGCCTTGAACCCCTCCAGGGATGGGGAATTGTCCATCACATCGCCCCACCACTCCTCCTGCTCATGGACCATGGAGAAACGGGCAATTCCTCGCTGGTTTGTCAGCTTTTCCTTCTCTGAACTTGGCTCCAAGGTTTACAAGCTAATCACGAGTGAGGAGCTGTGGGGCCCAAAGCATACAAGCTGCAGGTTGATGAACTGGAGGCTTGGATCTTCGTTAGTTCTAGAGAAGTACTGCCATCTTAAAGCAGGTCCATGCTGAAGATTTGTCTCCTTTTAACTTTTATTACCGCTTTTTTTCCTTTCTCATTGTGCCTCCCCATTCCCACCATATGGTTTAGCTTGGCATAGATGCCAGCTCCTGCTTCTAGTGAAGATAAGCCTGTTGGCTGTGCTGTTGGCAGCGTGGGAGCGGGACAGCCAGCAGGCATCTGCCCAAGCCCGGAGCCAGAAAACAATCCCACCCTCCGGTGGCTGCAGACTCTGGGGAGGGACGCTGCTGCCTCAGCCGTGGAGGCTGAAGCTCCTCGGGATGGGGATTGAGGCAAGGACAGAGCCATTCATGAGCCACATGCCCTCTTGCTTGTTCCCATCCTGTGGGAAGAGGAAGGGAAATGGCATTGCCGGATTCTCTGCAGAAGCTTAGGAAGGAATTCACGGTCCCCGGCCTTGTTTCCATCCTGTCTTTCCATCGCAGCCCTGTGACAGCTGCTGAACGGAAAAAGGGGGTGGCTGCGCCAGGCAGGAATCTCTGTCCTTCTCCCTGCAGCTTGAGGCTTGTGCGCCGTGCTCCAGTGGGTGGCTTTTTAGCCGAGGGAGAAAAACTGGGTTATTCCTCCTCTCTGCCCACTTGGGAGCTGGATGTGGAGGCACCAAGTGGATGGGGAGATTCTGGGGTTGAGAAAGGGCCTTTGGCCATCCTCAGTGCCATCCCACAAAGATGCAGGGATGTCACAACCCTGCCTGTGGCCGTCCAGGGCAGGTCCCTCCTCGCTCTCAGAAGGACAGAGTCCAGACAAACCTCTGGGGAGCTCCAGCTTCCTGGGATACCCCACTCTGGCTTGCCAGGGAACGGAGGAACATGTGTGAAACCTGGGCAGATCCCCACAGTCTCTGAGTGTGGTAGGGTTCAGCTGCCCCTGGCCCTGAGGGGAGGGCTGGGGGTCCCTTCGCTCCACGCTGGGGTGCGCAGGCACAGCCCAAGCCCTGCCTTTCATCTGCTCATGATGCTGAGGGGGTGCGACCTCCCGGGTGAAATCAATCCCTTTTTCCCCCTCCTCTCCCTTCTCTCTGTGTTGTTTAGAAAGCAGGGGAATAGGAAAGGGAAAGGCAGGTGTGCAAACAGCTCTCGCAGCTTCCCTCTGCCCAGGCCCCTGTGCTTTTGGCCTGTAAGGAGATATGAAAACAATATATTCAGAGCTTTCTGGTAAAAGCTTTTCTCTCTCTGGCTCTCCAGCCACTCTCGAAGGGTGGGATGCAAACCCTTATCCTTACCATAATGGCAGTGTCCGCATGAGGAGCCTTAGCTGGAGCCCGGCATTGCATATCACCCTCTGCTTTCCTCCATCTCCAGCCACACTGACTCCAAGCACAGTTTTGGGGTTGTTTTGGTGGCTTTCAGGGAGCGAACTCCATGTCACAAGCTTGCTGCCACCCTGGGATTGCACGGCCCTGAGCAGACCTGGTAGATGGAGGACAGAGGGATGCAGCTGGAGGAATATGCCCACATTATTCCAACAGCAGCATGCCGTGAGGCTGCTGGGGCCAAGCAGAGGGCTACATCTTCTCTGGGTTTGAAGGAAAGGACCTGTGCCGGGAGCCAGAGACAAAGGAGAGCTAATAAGAACCTCGTTAAGCTGCTGCTAGATGTATTTTCCACCATAGACGAGTTTCTCCCGCCACAAGTTTCCCCCAGTAACTGCTGTTCCAGGCAAAAGCATTTTCCTGATGTTTGTACATTCATTTATATATAGCCTTCAAAACGATGGAGCTCGTTACCCTCCGTCTCCGATGAATAGGTTTTCCTGCCTGTGTGCTATGTCCCACCGCGCGGGATGTGGGAGAGGAGGCCAAGGATAACACAGCCCTTCAATGGTCCCTCAGTGTTCCTGCGGAGGCGCGGGAAGGGAAGGGATCACTCTGCCCTCGTCTGAGCGTGGTTTGGGCTGGGCTGGCCACTGAAACGAACCATGGATGCTCTCTAACTACTCCTGGAACAATAGATGCTCTCTAACTTCTCCTGGGGTCCTGACTTTGCAACGTGTTTGCGTTCAGCCTCCCGCTTGCAGGTTTTTGTCCTCTCCTTTGGCTGATTCATAGAATGGTTTGGGTTGGAAGGGACCTTAAAGCCCCCCCAGTGCCACCCCCTGCCCTGGGCAGGGACACCTCCCACCAGACCAGGTTGCTCCAAGCCCCCTCCAACCTGGCCTTGAACCCCTCCAGGGATGGGGCAGCCACAGCTTCTCTGGGCAACCTAGGCCAGGCTCTCACCACCCTCACAGCAAACAAGTTCTTCCTAATGTCTAATCTAAATCTCCCCTCTTTCAGGGTCCTCCTAGGGACCTTCCCCCTCCTCCTAGGGCTCCCCTCCTCCTAGGGCTCCCCTCCCTGATCCAGAGTCCCTCCCCAGCTTTCCTGGAGCCCCTTGAGGGACTGGAAGGGGCTGGAAGGGCTCCCCGGAGCCTTCTCTTCTCCAGGCTGAACCCCCCCAACTCTCTCAGCCTGTCCTCACAGCAGAGGGGCTCCAGCCCTCCAAGCATCTCCGTGGCCCTTTGTGGCTTGCTGGATCTCTCAGGGAGCTCTGACTTTGCTCAGCGCCGATGGTTCTCCAGCAGTCCAAGGAGCTGGCTGCGGCTCAGGTTCAGAGTGCTGGGCATGAGGGTCTGCTGCAGGAGGGAAAATGAGTCTTGGGTCACTCTGCCCTCCTCCAGCAAGCCCTGTGCTACAGCGCGGGCTTGGGCATGCGTCACAGACTGCACGAGTCCCCTGCAAACCACTCACTTCACTCTAACGTGGGCTTGAAAATCCCGCATTGGTTTAACTGGTGCCTGTGAATTGAGGCTTTCCTGCTAGAAACTGCATTTCAGTGGCTTTTCTGACAGATATTTTTCCATTTTAAAAATACCTCCTTTAAGGAAGTGGATGCAACTCTGCATAAGCTGGGCTTGAAATATTAATTAATCAAACAAGAGTCAGTTTAGGAATCAAGATCTGGAGGTAAATGAGCACTGGGATGTCGCAGTGTGAGCTGGACACCGGCACGAGATGGGGCACGGTCAGGAGGGAGGTGGGGACAGCTCTGTGATGGTCACGGTACCGGCCATGCCGCGCTCGCACGGCTTGAGTCCTTTTGTGGGCAATTTGGGATGGACTAAGGCAAACAAGGAGCGGAAACGCACAGGGGGGAGGACGGGGTCATTCCTCCCACAGGAAACCCGGGATTAAGACAGTGGCTGGATTGTGCGGCCGTCGGGATGGCGCTGCTGGACCCCGAGGCTGAGCTCGGCCCGGCAGCTGCGCAGAGCGACAGCAGCATGTTGGACCCAGCGGCTCTTGGCAGAGGAGCCAGGGCCAGTTACAACACCAGGAGGGAAAATAAACACAAACACTGTAATGGGAAGGAGCGTGGACGGCAGGAAGCCATCGGTCTTGCAGATGGCTCGTACGGGGTGGGGGCTTTCAGCAACCCCCTACTGCTGCTGCTCTGAGCCCTGCTCCTATGGCATCTCCCACTCACGGGCACGGAGCCGCTGCCTCCGATCCCAGCTCTGCCTTGGCTGGGTGGGGGTGGAGGGTGAAGCCCACCCTACCTTCATCTTTCTGGTGGTGTTGGCTCTGCCAGACCCCAGCCTGGGCTACAACCGTGACATCCCAGGGTGCTACCAGCTCTGGGGGACACTGGGGCAGTCTTTTGGCTATGGGACTTGCAAGCTGGGGGAGCCCAGGTCTGTGGGTGGCATCTGGGCTGGTTTGTGGTCTGAGCTCTGTCTGCTGGGTGTTAAATATGATTCTGCTGAGCTTTTGCTTCCTTGAGTCCTACAGAGTGTTTGTACCAGGGCGCAAAGGGACCTTTGAAAGGCCCCAGCTCTGCCTGAACCCCTGGATTAGGGGAGAAGGCAGAGCAGGAGTGGGGTGGTTACACTGAGATGCGTTTTAGATGGGAGCTTGGTGCCCTTTCATGTTTCTTTACAACAGCCGTGGTGTAGGATTAAAGACCACCGTGTTTATATCCTTAGGAATCTCCTTTCTCCTATCGGTTCAGTTTATTAAATCCTTAGGAGCTTTAATTTACAAATATTTAGGGATTCAGTCCTTTTAAACACAGATGAGGAAAGGAAGAATTCTAAATATGTTTTAAAGGGAATTTAAAGTCGCGAGGTGCGTATGCACTTGTAAATCCTTGTGTATGTATCATTACGAGTCCATACACGTGCTACAGGAGAGCGGGTTTTCAGTCCAGGGTGCTGGGTGAACACCCAAAGGGTTGTCAAGCCTTGGAGGAGGCTGCCCAGGGACGTGGTGAAGTCACCATCCCTGGAGGTATCTAAAAGCCATGGAGATGTGGTGCTGAGGGACATGGGTCAGTGATGGTTTGGGCATTGTTGGGTTGATGGTTGGACTCAGTGATCTGAAAGGTGCCTTCCAACCCAAACGATTCCATGGTTCCATGCTTCTGTGCTCCATGTGGGTGCTCAGAGCTGACTCCCCTGTTCCCCCCTGTCCCACAGGTTAGCAGCACCAGTCTGGTGGGGTCCATCTCAGATAGACGCGGATGATGCCAGAGCTATGACAGGGATTGCAGTCTTGGCACTGAGGGGTGATCAATTATGGAACAACTACAGGAGGAAGTACCTGAGGTCAGGGAAGAGGAGGAGGAAGAGGAAAAGGCAGTGACAGTGGCAAGTGGAGCCTCGGAACCAAGTGGAGGACCAGACAGCTCGCTGCCTTCGAGCAGCTACACAGGTGAGTGTCCCTGAAGCCTCCAGGCGTCCATGTCCTCCAGGGAGAGGGCAGAGGACCTTGAAGTTTGGCTGGTTTTAAACTCTTCCCATTGTAAAATAATGCATCAAGAGCCAAGTTATGGACAGGCTTATTTCTTCCCCTGTGGTCACTGCACAGCCGTCAGCAGCAGGATGGGAAATGGAAATTAAAAGGACAGGCAGGTAACATTGTACCCCAAAAGGGGAGGACTTTCAGGGCACGTGAGAATGGTCCTTTGGCTGCTTCTTGACATCCTTGGTGCAAACTGGTTGTAGGAGCTGGAGGAGAAGGTTTGTTGCTGCAGATGAGGCTCCTCCAAGAGCCCCGGGTGTTCCAGCTGGGCAGCCCTGTGCCAGCCGCTTGCCAACTGGAGATTATAAAATGTGCTGGTTGGGTTTCATTGCCCAGACACGAATGCCAGTGGGAAGAAATCAGCGCTGATGTGGAGTCTCAGCTGCCGGGTGCGCTGTGGGCACTCTTGGCTCTGTGCTTGGCATCTGCCTCCTGCCAGGGCCTGATCTCAGAGGTGAACTGCCCAGATGCAGTCCCAATGGCAGACTGAGACAGTGCTGGAAATCCCTCATCAGCCCCATGGCTGGAGGAGTTGGAGGCGACGCTGGGCTTGCAGCTACTGCATGAAAGGACGTGTTCCCTTTGTGCGTTTGCAGACCTTTCGCAGAGCTCCTCTCCCTCCCTGTCAGACCAACTGCAGATGGGCTGCGAGGAGGCGGCCTTGGGAGCGCTGAACGTGGAGTGCAGGGTCTGCGGAGACAAAGCCTCGGGGTTTCACTACGGCGTGCACGCCTGTGAGGGCTGCAAGGTACGTGCACCCTGGGGAGGGCTGGGTTCAGCAGCGCCAGGCAGAGGTTGGACCCCAGGGAGCACCCCATCTCTTCAGACAAGCCGGTTTGCAGCAGAGCAGGGAGGCGGGATTGGGTGATTTTAAAAAACAATCAACGCAACCCATCCAGAGAGTGTGGAGCGTAGAGGCGGGTACGCAAATAGTGTCCTGGGGGAGGCAGCTGAGATGTGTATCGCCCAAATCTTGCCCTGTCATGCTTTACTTGGTAAGGTAAATCCATCTAGTCCCATGGGAACTCCAGCTTTGCTTTTAAAGATGCTTTCTGTGCTGCAGAGCAGCAGTGAGCTGTGTGTTTATCCCCCTGGGATCACTGGCCACAGCTTGGATGTGCCTCTGGAATTCTTTCCCCTGCGGCAGATGCCAGCGGGGCTGCGTTAGTGGCCCAGGTCCTGCCAGACATTCCTGCCGGCTGGGGCCGAGCCGTCGGCTTGTTCCTCCATCCCTCCCTGCCGGCTGCCTGCAGTATCACACACCCCGCGTCCCCCACCGCACCAGGGGCTGCCCCCACCCTTCCTCCTCTGCAGCCCCCTTCTCCCACCGCCCCACCTCTCCCTGGGACAGGGGCTCTGCTTGTGTCCAAGAGACCCAGGGCTCCTCCAGGACCTGAACCTCCTGGAGGAGGTTTATTATTATTATTATTATTGTTGTTGTTGTTGTTGTTGTTATTATTATTATTATTATTATTATTATCATCATCATCTGTCCCAGAGATAATAAACCAGCCTAGTCCCAAGCCACGAGCACTAACGCTGCTGCTCCTTTGTCCCCCTCTGTGCCACCTCCCTGCAGGGTTTCTTCCGCCGGACGATCCGCATGAAGCTGGAGTACGAGAAGTGTGAGAGGAGCTGCAAGATTCAAAAGAAGAACCGGAACAAGTGCCAGTACTGCCGCTTCCAGAAATGCCTCTCGCTGGGCATGTCACATAATGGTGAGTGTCACCTCTGTCCACAGGCCTGGCTGGTTGGGTGCCACAGGGCCATCAGCCCTTCTGGGCTCGCACAGAGCTTGCTTTGTCCCATGGCTGTCCTCTTGCCAGGGGATCATCTGTCTAACCCAGGGCTTTGAGCCTTTGACTCTTCATCCCCATCTTCCTCACGAGAAGGGGCTGTTCATTCCCACCGTGTGGGCCGGCTGTTGGCACTTGGCAGTCCCTTACAGGTCGACCCAAGGGGAACTGGACGCACAGATGGCTCTTCTGTGCTGGGATTTTTAAATTTCAGGTGTAACCCATCTTGTTCCTGGCCAAAACAAGGTGTTTGTGTGGGAATCAGGGCTTGTGTGAGAGCCCAGAGGACCGGGGATGGGAGCTTAGCGTGAGGGTGGGTTGGAAAGGGCGAAAGTAATGTCTGGCTCATGTTGGAGGTGTTGGTGTTGGTGTTGGAGGAGCACCATGTTGCGTAGCTGCAGGTGTTCACCATCTCTGTGGTGGCAGAGCAGACCACTGCCTCCCTGGACATGTCTCCAGGGTCCATCCCCAGTGTCCTGACCTGCTGGTTTTGCCCCTCACCACAGCGATCCGCTTCGGCCGCATGCCAGAGGCAGAGAAGAGGAAGCTGGTGGCGGGGCTGACGGCGAGCGAGATCAGCTGCCAGAACCCGCAGGTGGCCGACCTGAAAGCTTTCTCCAAGCACATCTACAACGCCTACCTGAAAAACTTCAACATGACCAAAAAGAAGGCGCGAGGTATCTTGACCGGGAAGGCCAGCAGCACCCCAGTAAGTTCCCTCCCCAGGGCAGGCAGGGTTGGCCATAAAATAAGACGGGAGGCTGTTCTTTGGGAGATGCTGTATGTCTCCCTGCCGCTGTAGCTGTCCCACCTGCAGCAGCTCCTGGAGGAGCCCTGGGTCTCTTTGACATGTCCTGCCCCTCGCTGGGAGAATCCCCGTTGCTCCATGTGCAGTTGTGGGTGGATGGAGATTACCCGGGCACTGACAGGCAGAAAAATGCGGGTGTCCTTAGCAGAGCTGGTACCTCGAGTCCCCGCGGCAGGTTCCTCACCGCTCGCTTCTTTTTTCAAGCAGCCTTTTGTGATCCATGACATGGACACCTTGTGGCAAGCGGAAAAGGGGCTGGTCTGGAAACAGCTGGTGAATGGCATCCCCCCCTACAAGGAGATCGGGGTGCATGTCTTCTACCGCTGCCAGTGCACCACGGTGGAGACCGTGCGGGAGCTGACGGAGTTCGCCAAGAGCATCCCCAGCTTCTTAGGCCTCTACCTGAACGACCAAGTGACTCTGCTGAAGTACGGGGTGCACGAGGCCATCTTCGCCATGCTGGCCTCTATCATGAACAAGGACGGGCTCTTGGTGGCCAATGGGAATGGCTTTGTGACCCGTGAGTTCCTGCGTAGCCTGCGCAAGCCCTTCAATGAGATCATGGAGCCCAAGTTTGAGTTTGCTGTGAAATTCAATGCGCTGGAGCTGGATGACAGTGACCTGTCTCTCTTTGTGGCTGCCATTATCCTGTGCGGAGGTGAGCAAGCGCTCTTGGCCATGTCGGGCAGAGTGCTCCTGGACTTGGAGGTGGTTGGTTGGGGCTGGGCTGGGGGAGCTGAGGGGCAGCAGGCCCTGCCATCAGCCAGGGGTGGCTTAAGGGGACGAGAGAAGAACTGAACTGTTCCGAAAACAAAGCTTCTCTGCGGTGGTGACACCTAGAAAGCTTGGACCAAGAACAAGGAGCATAAAAGTGGCATCTCCTCACATGCTGCTGAGAGAGATGCTGTCCACGAGTATGCTTCTGCCCTTGTCTAGTTGACGAGGGTGGTGGTGGGTGGGTTCCAGTCCCCGCCTCCCTTTCCCCAGGAGGAGCGTGTCCTTTGGAGGGCTACACCATAACGCTATGGCTACCCTGCTTCTTCTCCATAGACCGTCCCGGCCTGATGAACGTGAAGCAGGTGGAGGAGATCCAAGACAACATCCTGCGAGCGCTGGAGTTTCACCTCCAGTCCAACCACCCAGATGCCCAGTACCTCTTCCCCAAGCTGCTGCAGAAGATGGCCGACCTGCGGCAGCTGGTGACAGAGCACGCCCAGCTGGTGCAGAAGATCAAGAAGACGGAGACGGAGACATCTCTGCACCCGCTTCTGCAGGAGATCTACAAGGACATGTACTAAGGACCTGTTATTTATGAGAATGAAGCCATGGAGTCCCATCAGGACTTTTTGTACAGGAACACGGAAAAAACCTTTCCCCACGTCTTCCATTTCTTCTACTGGAAACTCTTTTCTACGTCACCCCAACATACGGTACATGGGGTAAGATGCTGTAGGACTTTGCAGCCGCCTCCTGCTGGGCACAGGCTTCTGTTAACACACACTAACACACGTACAGTGGCAAATCGTAAGCTACTCTTCCTGTTACCTCAGCCCAGCCCTTCAGCTGCTCCCCAGGGCCCCTGGAACAGTGGCCGGTTTGTGTGCTGGGGTCCCTGCGGCAGCTCGGGACCTGGGGGGGTTGCTCTGGTCGTTAGAAGACCTGAGCACGGTGTGGGGGGAGGGTGTCACACGGCGGGGCCAGCACCGCACTTACAGCCCGTCTTATTTTCTTTTTTTATATTGCACTCCCAAGGCGTAGCTCTGAGCCGGGAAGTCTGGGACAGTGAAATGAAAGGAAGTTTTTCTCTTTCCCAAAGAAAAGCCAGAGTGTTTGAAGATGGGGAGGGCCGTCCTGGCTCAGCTGCAGCCCCTGCATCGCTGTGTGGCGTGGCCCTGTCTCCCAGAGGGATCCTATGGTCTCTACCTTCCCCCGAGTGCCCTGTGGGAGCCCTTGCTCCTGGTACCCCCATTTCAGGGGGAACCTGCCCCTCAGCACTCAGTGTGGGGGAGGGAGGCATGGGGAGGTGGGAGGGAAGGGATTTGACTCCTAAAAATTCACCTTCAGAGCCAAGGCCAGAACCTGTTTGCTTCCCCAGGCTCTTCTGCGCAGACAGGAGTTACCAGAAGGTGTGTGCAGGGACAGGGACAGGCCTGGGAACGGTGGGGGTTTGGGTGGCAGGGTCTGAGCTTGTCCTGCAGCTCCTTTCCCAAGCCCCGGGGGGTGGCTCTGGGGGCTTCGCAGGGCACTGTGGGCAGCAGAGGGTGTCGGGCAGCTCCGGAGAGTACCGGAGCAAGCAAAGGGGAAAGCAAAGCCACGACCAGCTCAGGAGGCTCACCATGCCAAAAGGGTGCTGACCATTGACTGCCCTGCCTCAGTTTCCCCTCTGGGAAAGGGAGCTGGATTGTCCCCCACACTCTGCTTGGAGAGGTGGGGGGACACGAGGATTAATTAGTGCGTTGGTTGCAAAGAGCTTTGCAGCTGTAAAACACAGTATAAATGCCAAGTGTTTATAAAAGGGGAGGAGAGGGTGGGATGCTCATGATGAGCAGGATCTTCCTGTGGGGAGTGTGGTCACATCGGGGGGACAGCCCCCACCATCCCGAGTGCGGGGGCAGGCTTCGGGGTCTGCCTAAACCCAGAGCCCTTCTTGGACTTTACCTCCCAATTTCTCACAGTAGTGAAACGCCATGGTGCTGCCCGCCCAGAGGACAGGACCCCCACGTGGGGGGCTCTGTCGCCCAGGGTCTGGGGGGAGAGGATGGACCCAGGAAGGGCTCGGTCCCCTCTCGGGATGACAGTGTCTGACCGAAGAAGCAGCACTTGCCCGTCTGCAGCTTGTGGTCCCGTGTGTCCCGAGCAGCCTTACTAAAATACTGATATTCCCAAGGAGGGTGTTGTGGGAGCAAATGAGTCGGTTTTATTTTATTTTCCTCCTCTTCAGGGTAGCAGATTTCCCTGGTGCAATAATTCTTTTCAAGACCCCCAAGGGGAAGAGCGCTGGGCTTCCTCTGCGTGTCCCGGGGCTGGCCGGTCCCAAACCTGCCCCTGCTGCCGCACTCCGGCTCCTTGCCATGCCTCAGTTTCCCCACCCTCTGCCCGCCCAGCCCCTTCCCCTCCCTACCTCGCAGGGGTGTTAGGAATTACCGTTTCTAAAGCACTTTGAAACCCTCTGGGGGAAGGCACTGGAGCCCTGGCAGGGGGGGAATTGTCCTTCCCGAAGCCCCGCGGTGGCATCCCCCTGCCCGGCCATGGCCGGCGTCTGGGACTTGTGTCCTCATCACCTGGGGAACTTTTTGCTCTTCCCTCCTCGACAGTGTAACAACCTTTAAACTGAAATGTATATTTTTGCTAGAAGTACAAAACTCCAAGTGTTTTTAATAATATAGTGTCTACAAACTGACTTGACTTTAAATAAATCCGAAGTAAATATTTAAGAACCTTTTAGCGTCCAGCCTTTCTTGGTGGGGTTTCTCTCGAAACAGTGACGGTTACCTGGCTGTGCCCACGGGCCCCTCCGAGGCCATAAATAGCCCTGGGAGGTCGCCCCGCCCTCTCGGCTGCTGGGGAGAAGATGGAGCCGGGCTCGCTGGTGGCATCTGGCGCGTTAAGGGCCCGGGGGGGCTGCCTGAGACCTCTGTGCAGGTAGGGCTTGGGGGGGGACGGGACGGGGAGGGTGACTGGGAGCGGGTTTTGGAGGAGATGGGCTGGGAACCCCTGGCTGGGAGGGGAGAGGGGGGTCTGGGCTGCCCTTGAACCCCTCCCCACCCCTTTCCCGTGGAGAGTGAGGGGCTGGGGCGGGGGGGGAGAGAGAGCGTGTCCATCCGGCTGCCCCCCACTCCGTGGCTGGAGGTCCCCAATAGCCCCGCCGGCTGGGCACCCCCTTCCTCTCACCCCCGAGCCGGGAGACCCCTGCCTCTTTCCTTGTCCCCCCGGGGAGCCAGAGGGGGCTGCCCCAGCCCTCTGCACCCCCGGCTTGTCCCCATGGTCCCCCCCCCGAGACCGCAGGGAGCCCCCAGCCTTGTGCAGCGGCCGCTCAGACCCCCCTCAGCCCTGGGCTTCGTTTGCTTTGCAATTAGCCAGGAGATAAAGCTAATGGGTGGGTCCTGGTTTGGGCTGAGATGGGAATTTCCTTCAGAGAGCACGGTGTTTGGGACTGGGGATGAGAACAGGGCTGATAAATCTGGGATGTTTGGGTTGTTGCCCGGCGGTGCTCACACCGAGTCAAGGACTCTCCAGCTTCTCGGGCTGGGCATCCGTCAGCGGGTGCTGAGCAATCCCCTCCTGCATCGCTTGATTTATTGTATAATAATAATAAAATATTGTATTATTTTCCCTTCTTTTTCTGTCCCATTAAACTGTCTTTTTCTCAACCCACAAGTTTTACCTTTTTGTTTTTCCTCGCAAATTCTCTCCCCCGTCCCGCTGTAGGAAGGAGTTTATTTATCCTGCTGCCGGGTTAAATCACAACAGTCCTTTTTGGTGCCCGATGTGGGGCTTGAAGGGTTGAGATAACGACAGATCCGACCAGGGTGTGCTAAATTTCTCTTGGAAGCTATTAATTATCTTTTCTCCTTGGAGAGCCAACCTATGGGGGAGACAAGGGGGAACATTTTCCCCCACTCGTTCACTTTCCCCTTCCCCTCCAGGCTGGTTACTGTAGCTCTTGAGAATTTTGAATATCTGGGGGTTTGGGGAAGAATTTTGAATATCGGGGGGCCCCCGGATGGGGCCATATTTTCAGAGCCCCATCCGGCAGAGGCGGTGCCCTGGGGGCTGTAGGGTGGCCAGGGGAGTGGGGCTGGAGGGCTGGGGTGTGGGGGCTGACCCCGGCCATGCGTGGCTTCTCCGGCTCTCAGGAATTTTGCCCGCGGATCCTGTCGCTGGGGCCAGAACTGCCGTTTCTCGCACGACAGAAAGTCAGCCCAGGTCTGCAGGTACTTCCAGAGCGGGTTTTGCAGCTACGGCGAGCGGTGCAGGTAAGGGGCAGCGGGGAAGGGGGCCTGATGCCAGGAGGATGGGCTGGGGGGGCCAGGAGGTGCCATGCCGGGCTGACGGGACCCTCTGTCTCTCTGTCCCTGGGCTCCTCCAGCTTCCAGCACATCCAAGATGAGACAGTGGGGACCCGCTATGGCCCCCTGCCCACCGTGCCCCCCAACCGCTGGGGCTCGGAGCCCCACAGCGGGCCTGCGGCAGTGGCCCGGGGCTCGGGGGGAGCCCAACACAGGTTGGCCCGTCCTGTCCCCGGTGTGATGCGTGTGGCCTTCAAGTTCTCAAGCGTGGAGGTTGAGGAGGAAGAGGAAGACAAGGAGAACATCCCAGAACCTGATAATGTCCCCCGTGGGGCTATGGGTGGAGAATTTGTCCCTGCACGAGCTCGGGGTGCCTCAGGTGGGTGCTAGGGTGCCCCGGGGACCAGCAGGGCTGAGGGTACTGGGGTGGTCATGGTGGGGCACCCTGGGCATGTGTCTGCCCTTGACCCAAACCCTCCTCCCTCCATCTCTGGGGCTGTGGAAAGCTCTGTAGCAGTTTTTTTAGGGTGAGGACCTTAATTTCTCAGCTGGTGCCCCCCAAGCAGCCAGCCTGCCCCTTTGACGGTGGGCCGGGATGTGTTTTTTCCCTTCCTAAGAGCTCTCTTACCTGCAGGATCCCAACAGCGAGGGCGAGGATCAGATCCAAACTCTGCTGACTTCAGAGAGGTGACGGTGGAGACAGCAACGTGGACTGACCCTGCAGAGGTGGGCTTGGGGGGGTCTCCTGGGGCCGCACAGTCCCCGTCACTCCATGCCGGTCCCCTAGGCCTGGACAGTGATGGAGCCGGGGGGCTGCTCTGCTTGCAGGTCCCCATGGAGGCGGGCGCTGCTGTCCCCCTGATCTCCCCGGCGGTGCTGAGGGCCCGCAGCGAGGCTGTGGTGTGTGGCATCTGCATGGACCGGGTGTACGAGAAGCCGCTGCCGGAGGAGCGGGTCTTTGGGATCCTGCCAAACTGCAGCCACGCATACTGCCTGGGTTGCATCCGCAAGTGGCGTCGCAGCCGGGACTTCCAGAGCGTGGTCATCAAGTGAGCAGATCCCTGGGGGGACACGGCAGGGTCATCACCAGCACCCCCTTCTGCACCCCAAAATCCTTCCTTGGGTCTGGCGGTGCGGCTTTGGGATCGGAGCAACTTTCCTTCGGGAACAGCCTCTTGGGAGTAGTGATGGGGATGATGGGGACAGGGCTGCTGGATGAGGCCGTGGCGGTGGGACCACCCAGCGTGGGTGCTGAGACCCACCTGCACCCATTGCCTCCCCCCAGGGCCTGCCCGCAGTGCCGGGTCACCTCCAGTTACTACATCCCCCACAAATACTGGGTCTCGGATGCGGGTGAGAAGGAGAAGCTCATCGAAACCTTCAAGGCGCGGACGGGGTGAGTGTGTGGCGCGGCGGGCTCTCTCCTGCTCCGGGAGCTGCGCTCACAACTGTTGCTTTGAATCCCCCAGGAAAATCCGGTGCAAGTTCTTCGTGCGGAACCACGGCCGCTGCCCGTTCAAGTCAGACTGCATCTACCTGCACGAGCTGCCCGCGGGACGGCCGCCACGGCGCAGGCGGCCCAGGGTGCCCATCGTAAGTGGGGTGGCACATCCTGGGAGGGGGACTGGGGGACACTGCACGGCTTGAGGCCGGGGCTCATCCTCCCTTCCTGTGCCACAGGAGTTCAGCCCTTCTCCCTCGGAGAGCTCTGATGAGGAGGAGGAGGACGAGGAGTTCTGCTTGCTCGAATGGGCGCTCTCGCTGGTGGAGAGGCGCTTTCGGCGCTTGGGTTATGACCATGAGATGTTCTTCATGGACTTCAGCGACTCTGACTAAGCCATGGGGGGTGCCCCACTGGGCCTGGGTGCTGTTGGTGGCGAGGAAATGTCTTCTGGGAGGGGGAAGCATCTATTTTTGACGTGTTCAGCTGCTCCCAGCATTGGGTTGGGGTGGCTCCGAGCGTGGAGGGTGTTGCAGGGGTGAGATGAGAGGGGGAAACAGCCCCGTGTCCATGGCTGAGCCCCCAGCAGGTCTGGCATCCCTGCTACCTCCCCTGGAAGCTGCCAGGTGACAGAGCTGTAGGGGTCTCAGGGCAGTGGGGCACAACATCTCCTCTTCTCTTGCCCTTGCCTCCTGGATGGTGTCATGCTCTGCACCCGTGGGAGACCTCATGGGAGCCGAGGGGGAAACTGGGATGGGTGCTGGGGGNATTTGCATAATGTATGAATTGGGGTTGATTTGCATACTCGGCGCCTTTTCCAGGGGGGCGGGCCCGGAAGCGGCGCACGCTCTGCCGGTCCCGGGAGTGGCGCCGGGCGGTCCCCGGGGGTAGAGGAGGGGGATACCGGGCACCCTGCCCCCCCCTCCCCGCTCCTTCTGCCCCAGGTGAGTGTCTGCCCGGTGCGGGCCGCCCCGGGGGCCAGCGGCTGCGCCCGGCGTGGTTTAACGGGGGACGGGAGCTGATAACGGAGTGGCTGCAGGTTCCCGGCGGTGGGGGGAGTTGGAGGGTCAGGGCCGGTCTGTTCCCGGGGGAGGGGGCTGCAGTGGGACCCACCCGCCAGTAGCAGCTGGGGGGAGGTTCCCTCTCGGCCCCCCAGGAGGGTGAGTGATGGAGGAGCTGTGAGTGAAGTGCTTTTGGAGGGCTTGGAGGATCCCCCAGTCCTCTGGCCCCACTGGGACCCCCGGTAAAGCTGCTGCACCCTCGGGTGATGAGGATAACCATGGAGCCCCCCCTGTGCAGAGCTAAGGGCAGCCCCCAAAAGTGAAGCCGGTGAGGGAAGACCCCAGGGTTTGCTCCAGAGTTGAGCTGGCCGGGTCCTGGATGTGCCAATCCTCCCGACATCCTTCTCGGCGTGACCCGCATCAGGTTTACCCCAATTTTTCTTGCAGGTGGCTGTGAAGCCCCCCAGAGCAGCAATGGAGCCCCCCTGCCTGCCCTGGCTGCAGAGCTTGGACAAGCCGTGCCGCCTCCTGCTCCATGCGCTGGCCTCCGGCTTCTCTGGGACACTGGCCGCCCTCCGAATGCTGCAGCGGGTCCCCGGCGGAGCGGGGCAGGCGTTTCCCTGGCAGACCTTCACCGCAGCCCTGTGCGCTGAGGAGCCCACGCTGGAGGGGCCAGAGGGGGCCCTGGCTGTGTGAGTCGGCCCTGTGTCCAAAACCGGGTGTTTTGTGGGAGGTTTGGCGCAGTTCAGCACCGTGCATCGTCCTCCCCCCGGTGCAGCGGTCCCTACCCGAAGTCAGGATCGTAGCAGTGACCTTCCAGCTTGTGTCTGCAAAACCTGGCAAAGGTTTAGCTTTCTAACCCCGTTAGACCATGCTCCGCGGGCAGGTTGGCAGTAAGGACTCAGGGCTTTGTTCTGAGGTGTCACCTCTCCCTTTTCTCCCTTTTTTCCCCCTATATCCAGCAGACCGCGCCTGCTGCTGCTCCCTGTCCTGTGCCAGAGGAACCTCTTCTCCCTGCTCCTCCTGGTACAAGCCATGGTACCAGAGGGTTGTGTCGTTCAGCTGCTCCAGGCCCTGGAGCGGGATTTCCAGGTGGATCCCTGGGTGTGGGCACTGGGGGATCTGCTCCGGCAAGGACCGAGGGGAGAGGAGCGCTCCCCGCATCCTGCTCCCTTGTCTTCCGCCTGCCAGCAGCAACTTAAGTGCCTCTGCCAGAAAATTGCCCAGAACAAACCAGAAGGGCAAAGAAAACTGCACTGGTGCTTCAGCAAGCAGTCCAGTGCTGCTGGGGACATGGTGGACTCTGTGCTTCAAGATGGGAAGCGCAAGAAAGCATCAGAGGAGAGCCTGGAGCTGGATGAGGAGAGAGAAGGGAAGAGGATGCTGCTGCAGGAAGTGGTGTTTGAGCCTCCGGGAACCCAGGAGGGTGAGGATGTGGATGCAGAGGTGGAAGATGAGATGCCTATGGAGATTTCAGGGGACAGATCTGCTCAGAGGCCAGCTGGAGCTGCTCTGGGAAGCTCCCAGCACGATGTGGCTGAAGAGCCCAGGAAGATCTCACAGGCAGAGCCGGCAGTGGAGGTCCAGTCCTTTCTCCAGGTACCGGGCAGGGTTTGCTGTCCCCTTCCAGCCAGTGCGCCTTTATAGCCTGATTTCTGTTCCTTCATTTCATTTTCCTCAGGTGCATGGACAGAGGCTGAAAATGCTGCTGCAGAAGGAGTCTAACGTAAGTGGTTGCTTCTGTGTCTCTACTGGAGCTGATGGTCTAAATGGGCTCATCCCAGGGCCTCCAGAAGGGACGGGGAGGAGGTGCGTTTCACAGAGACAACTGGAGGGGGATAATAACCCCTGCTGCCAGCTCTGCTGGGCTGAGGTACTAACACCTCCTCCACCTCTGAGGATTTGCTGTGTGATGGGCCGCCTGCAGGGTCGGTGCTGGCCAAAGCTGGGGGCCAGTGGGGAAGAGAACAGCCCTGGAGCTGTATTTTGTGTGTTGGTTTATTTGGTGTATTAATCAAGGACCGTGTTTCCCTGCAGCACTCGGAGCAGAGCATCCCCCCTGAGCTGCATGTCCTGCACAACTCCTCTCCCGGCCAGGTGAGCCTTGGCATCCCACCGCTGGTGCCGCGGAGGGCCTGCTGCTGTCCCTAACATCCCTGTCCCCTCTGCTGTCTCCAGCTCCAGGGGCTGTGCTCCTTCCTCCAGCTCTCCACGTGCCCAGAGTACCTCCTGGTGCGTTTCTGCGGCTGGCTGCTGGCTCTCACCCCTGATCTCAGCTACACCAGTGCGGCCATCCTGGCAGAGCAGCTCTTTCTTGGGCGAGTAAGTGCGGGGACAGAGGCTTCCTGCCTCTTTTCCCTCGTTGCCATCGCCATCTCCTGCCTTTTCTCTCCATAGATCCTCTCCCTCGCCCAGCCGCCCTCCCGCCACCTCATGGCTGCCCTCACCTCATTTTGCTCCAAGTATCCCCAGCCCTTCTGCCGAGTCCTGGTGGCCGCCGTCCTGCGGGAGCCTGGAGAAGGTGCGATGGGCTCACAGGATGGGAGCAGCTGAGGGGAGTTGGAGAGGGACCCTGGGCTCCATCCAGCAGGAAGGGAAGCCCCAGCAGCAGAGTGGTTGCCTGCTGGGGGAGGCTTTCATCACCCCAAAAGTGTGTTAGGAACCATGGAGGGATGGTGCTGGTTTTACCCAGGCAGGTGAACACTTGGGAGTTAGGATGGGAGATGGATTTACAGGTGCCTGAGAGGGAGGGGAGGTCGGGCTGGGGACAGTTGCCATCCCTCTGTGGACTCGAGTCCTGACAACTCCTAATGCTGGGGCCAAAGCGTCTCCAGGGTGGCTCTGCTGGCCTTGAGAAGTGTCCTATATGAATCCCTGCCCCTGCAGCATCCCTCTGTAACTGAAGCTAATTAAACCCTTGCTGCAGATGGGGAAAGGAAGATGGATTATCCCAAACAGTGGAAGGGGGCACGGTGTGGTTTCTGGGTGTCCCGACTGGGATGTACGCCTGTGTGAAGGGGTGCAAGGAAGGGTCAGGCACATCCCTGTGGATTTGGCAGCTTGTAGGGGCTCTTCACCCTTTTGCCTTTCCCTTGCAGGCGCTGAGCAAACCAAGCTGGTGTGTGAGCTCGTGGAGGAGTGCTTGGAGCCAGACTGTGTGAGACTGGTGCTAAGGTAAATGATTAATGAGATTTCAGGGGCGACAGCACTGCTTCTGCCCTCACACCTGCCTCAACGGCTCTGGCCCCTCAGGAGCACCAGCGAGGCCGTGTGAGCATCATCTCTTCTCTTCACCCTCCTTTGCAGCCAGGTCCTGGAGCTGCCTTTGTCAGAGAAGCTCCTGCCAGTTGTGCAGGCTGTGCTGGGGCGGCAGGTGAGGGGACTCCCCATGTTCCCCCCGGGTTTCCTTGCCAGCTGCAGCAGCGCTGGAGCAAGGACTGTCTCTCCTCCCCGCTTATGGCTCTCTTCCAGGAGGTAATGCCCCCTGAGCTCTTTGATCTCCTGGTCCTGACTCTGTGCTGGCAGGCCCCAGCCTTCGCCGCCTCACTGAATTATGCCAAGCTGCTGACAGCCATGCTGACCGTGTATCAAAGCCAGGTGAGGAGGACCAGGCTTGTGTCCTGCAGATCAGCTGGTGAGCTGACCCAGGACCTGTCCCGGGGCTCTCAGATGGGTTCCTGGCAGGGCAGCTCTCGGCACCTTTCTCCTCTCTGTCTCAGGTCACCCCAGCCCACCGGAGCCGTCTGGCTGCTGCTCTGGATTGCAGCAATGCTGCCCTCAAGAAGTCACTGCAGGCTGTGCTGGAAGGAGCCAGGTGAGATGGATGCTGTGCCCTCCAGGCTGGGGTCTCTCTTGTGAGGGACGGCTGCCTCTATTCCCCTGGTCTGTCCTTGGTGGTGGGAAACCATCAAGTGCTGGCAGAAGCTGTGCTGGAGTGTGGTAGGTGGTGGGTTTCCCTTTTCTTGATTTCTCTCCTCGTTCTCCCTCCTTCTCCCAGGTGAATGCCAAAGGGAACCACAAGTGATGGCTTCCTTGAATGGAAGATGCACCGAGTTCCTCACCGGGAGATGGAGACCCAGCAAGCGTGGGCTGGAGCGTGCAGAGTGCCTGTGCCTTGGCTGGCCAGGTTTGAGGCACGCTGTTGCCGGCCAATGCCATCCTGGCCCCACACACGCCTCGAGGCTTGAAGATGAGGGTTTTCAGGGTTAAACAATGATTATGTTTTCAATCAGCTCTGTCTCTGGTGTGTCTCTGGGCTATCTCAGAGCCTGCCGCCATGGGCACCTCGCCACACTCAAGATGGCGCCCTCCTGTTCAGCCACACTCAAGATGGCGCCCTCCTGGCCCGCCGCGCTCAAGATGGCGTCTCCCTCCCCGCCTCTCCCAAGATGGCGGCAGAGGAGGAGCTGCGGAGCGGTTGGGCTGCAGGGCGTCTGAGGTCAGCGGATCGCCTCTTCTCCTCTCCCGACCTGCGGCCGTGTGGGCGCCTGGGTCGGCGCTAGGCATAAGGGGTGGCCGGGCTGCGCATCCCCTAGAGGAGGGTGATTGCATGAAGGTGACTCCAATTTTGGAGATGGCTTGTGCCCTAAAGTTGTCTTTTAATCATGAAAGCAAAAAACCCAGTATTTTTATATTATTGAGGGAGTAGTGTTGGCACATAAGTACTTGAAGAGCTCCTGAAGCTGCAGTGCAGCCCAGGCTGCAGTGATCCTGGGCGTGAGGCTGGCTGCTGTGACCCCTCAGAGAGGGAACATTGCCCATTTTTCTTGTATATTCCCTTACAAAAAATAGTTTTCTGTCAAGCAGGTCCCCACGTTACCCAACTGGCAGTGAGAAGTTTTTAAAAAAGGAGAAACTCTACTTTCAGGTCCCCTTTGGCTTGATGAGTTGTCAGGTGACGTGATGTCTCCTGCCCTGCACCAGCATCTCTGATACCTCTCTACATCTGAAGAGCTTGCCCAAGCATCCATGAGCCTCATCAGTCTGTTTTGCAGGTGTTCCTTCCTTATTTGAATCAACTTTACACTTTCTGTTAAAAAATTGAGCCATAATGGCTGCAATATTTCCTGCGTGTACCCTTTTCTCACAGCTGAGAGATAGTTTGATGGAAGCCTTCCTGGCATCCGCCCCTGATGAAGCAGTTTGCTCTTTCGGGGCTCTGGGTCTGCACAAAGCTGGCAAACCTCCCTCTCCTCGTTCACAGAGGCAGCCTGGGACCCAGGGTGAAGAGTCATGTTCTCCAAAAACTCCATATTTCATGGTTTTTTCTGGCATTGTGGTGGCCCAGAGCAAGCAATGCTGTATGGTGGAGTTCACAGGTCCTGCCTTAGTCCTTAATGCCCTTAACACATCACTGAACCAAGACATAAACTGATCTGAGGCTGTTTGGAGATGATAATTCTGGACTAGTCTTCATTTCCCCTCATGATTTTTATCTTGGTTCGAAGGAGCCAAGGCACAAGTGGTGTCATTTTGTGCATCTCAGCCTTTCCCTCACTGATTTTCAGGTGAAGCAGCAATGATCTGCTGGCATGTTTGTCTGCTCTGCTGGGATTTACAAACCTCAGGATGCAGAAGAGTGGGGTTTAGATGAAGAACTGGTAAACTTGAATATTCTGCCTTAAATCTGCATATTTTTTTTTTTTTTTCCATTTTGCCAGGGCCTGCCAGGGGCACTGCTTTGTGTCACATTTCTGCTTTTTGCACATGGTGACGATGGCACTTCCCGTTGCAAAGTACTTAGTAATACACTAATAAAAGTGCTTCTCTTTCCAAATTTCTATCCTGTATCCTTGAAAACACCCACTGGAAACCTCATCTGGGCACCTTTTTGGCAGAGGATTGGGAAGATAAGGATGGGAGAGAGAGGCTGGACTCTGAGGGAGGTAGTGGGAGAGTTTTAATGGAGGTTTTGAAGCATTGCATACTTCAGGAACTATTTAAAAACTTATAAACATTTACATCTACAAAGGGAGAAGAGGGAATAAAACACGTAGGTGTGACATGTTACCGCTTCAAGTTTGCTCATTAATGTTTAGTTCCAGCCAGAGGAATGAAACTCTGAGGCATTAAGTGATGCTCTTAACACTGAGAGCAGAGATTTCTTTATAGTAAGAATCTCTCGAGCTATTTTAGGTGACAGTGGACTGATGAGGCTTCAAAGTCTACATTAGCCGGAGGAAAGAAACCTCCAGGGAGCCAAATTGTTGATGTATTTGCATACCAGTGAGTTAGTGGCCGAGGATATTGAAGCTATTGTAGGGCTGCCCAAAATATGACATAAATAGAAATTGTGCCCTGATCATCAAGGTCTGAGCCTGCTGCTCTGGCTTTATTAGGTAGCAGGCTGCGGTCTTTGCAGTTTCTCTGCAAAGTGACCTCAGTGTCCTTGTCCCCAGCGCTCCCTCTGGCTGGGGCCATTGGTCACATGAAGATGACCCAGGACAAACTCATCTCCAAAATCCATCTGCTCCTCAGCTTCCTAGTGTCCTTGATGAAGAAGAACTGGAAGAACGCAGGTGTCGTGTATATCCAAGAGCACTGTGGGGAAGCCCTGGCATCTCTAAGAGACCAGGCAGCAATAAATGGGTGGAAATCTCCTGACTGCAGTGCGCGTTCTCTCCCTGATGGATGGGTTAGTTTTGTAACTAACTTCTCACTGGTTTCTTTAGGCAACGGTCTCATTTTGACAGGCTGTTCTTGGATGCTGCATGCCGTATGCAGCCTGCACTTCCAGCTCATCTGGAGGTACTGGGAGCTGCATTTTTGGGCCAGCCTCCGTGGTTTTTGCAAGAAACAGTAGTCAAGCTTTGCAAGCTGCAAGGGGGGGTTCCTGCTCTGCTGGGAACCTAATGCTGGCTGGTGGAAAGAGACTTTTTAGCACTGTTTTTGCTCTTGGCGGCAGCTTATCATGTACTGTGGATTCTTCTGGGGTGTACATGCGAGGTAACAGTCACGTTAGAATTGGAAGCGAACCCTGGAGACATTAGACATCCTTGTTTATGTGGCGTTTGATAGCATTCACATGGAAAACTTTACTTTTGACTCCTCTTGACCCTCTCAAGAACTTTAAAAGCCAGCCTGAACAGTGCAAAGAGGTGGATGTGGCATAAAACATCAGTCAGGTTTTATAGTTCAGCAGAACCTTATCCAGGAGCTGGGTTTGTCCTTGTCCTGATTTATTGATAAGAGTTGGTGAAGGGGAAGGTCTGAAATGCTGTCTTAGAGGCTTCCTAGGCTGTGTGTAGAAGGCAGCGTATAATTTTCAGCCGATTTACTTGGGATATTTGACAGTGGTTCCTTATCTGTTTCCTCTTCTGCTTGTAGCGATTTTTCCTCCTTCATGTTAGGGAAGGGAATTCCCTTTTTGGCCAAATAGGTGGGGTTTTTTTTAAGGAAATTAATTTTATGTAATTGCATGGGCTATCTCTCCACTCTGCTGCCTCCCCATCCTCCCATGCTGATTTTTGAACCATTTTTGTGACAAGATGCTCTCTCCACTCCCCAAGTGGCATCTTGGTGCCATTATAGGGCAGCAGAGGACCTCCCTTGGGTGGACACCTATGGACATCAAATGCCAGCCATCAGAGCCACATAGGAGCCAACCCACCTTGGTCCATGTCCCTGTGGGTCTATGCCTTTCCAACGGGAGCTGCAGGCTCCAGATAGCTGTCCTGTCCCTTCCTGCAGCAGTGCTGGGGGCAGAAAATGTGACCCTGCTTGTCCCTGAGGGTAACCACACTTCAGTAACGACCTGTTAATCACATCCACGTCATCCCCAACACACAGATGCAGTTTTGTGTTGAAACCCGGATGTGACGCTGAACGGCTCAGTGGTCATCTACTTTCAACCTGGAATTTAAAATTGGACCACAGGAAGCAAAACTCCTCTATCTCATATGTTTGATTTTGTGGTGTTTTTTTTTTTCCCAACAGCCTTTTAATCATAAAAGAATGGTGTTCTCCCTTGGTTAGTTTGGTCTCTGTCAGCTGGGGAGATCGGGGCCATGTGAAGATGACTTTGCAGGAGGGCTGGGGTGTTTCTTTATGGTTGGGTCCCCTGCACAGGTCCAATAAATTACGTTTGCTGCGTCAGCAGTAGCAGCTGGTGTCGGTCTGAGCAGCTTTCCTCCAAGAGGTGGATTAATCCAGATGACTGCGGTCCCTGAGATCTGAGCTGCAAGTTCAGCTTCAGGAGGAGCCCTAGGAAGATGCTGGCGCAATAGGCTGCTGCATTGCTGGGGGGACCTCGCTGGAAGGTGACACAAGGGACAAAGCCAGAGCCCACAGCCTCCTGCTGCCTCCCACCTCTCTGGGCTGGAGATCTCCCACTGGGGTCTTGTCCAATCCTGCTGAACAGGTCTGTGCATGGGGAGCTGGGGCTGCTTTTGCTTGTTTGAGGCCCTGCGATACCTAGATTGTAGTCACGATGTCCCCAGGTTAAAAATAAGAATACAAAAATCCTGGTGTGCTTTTAGGAAATGCTTTTAGAGATTGTTTGAATGGGATGGTTTGCACGGAGGGGGCTCTTATTGAACCCTCTATTGGGAGGGAATAGAGGGGTTTTTGAGCAGAAAAGCTCTATTCTGGTGTGCGGAATGAATATGATGGTGTCCTCAGGTCTGTGTCACCCCTACAGCAACTTGCTGCTGCCATGGGAGGCCACTAAGAGCAGAGGCTACAGAGCCTGACCTGCTGCCTGCCCGGTGCCAGGCTGCTGCTGCTCTTGGGGAGGAATCAGGGTCTCTGTGAGGATGGGGCCAGCGAGACCTGGCTGTGTTGATGGCAAGGCACCGGTGTTTGCAAAAGATGTCCATCCCCTGGGTTTGTGCCCACTGTCTGCTCAGCATCATGCCTTACCGGTGCTTTGACTTCTATGCTACAGGAGCCTTGGCTGCAGACTCTGTTGAGGAGAAACCTCGTGCTTGGCTAGAAAAAGCATTTAACAATAAAATACATCATTTAGACCTGTGTGCCCAAGCACTGCCCCCTCAGGGGGAGATCTTAGAGGAGGGCAATGGCGATGGGGCACTGAGTTCCATCCAATGAGTCTCAGCCCAGAGGAAGGGTCTGCCTTGGTCTTCTTGCTCAGACTTCCCCTTTCTGAAACAAAGGGGTGGCCAGAGGCGCATTAGCCCAGTGATGGGACTGGCAGCCCTGATTCAAACCTGGAGAACTGACCTGTGTTTTGAGACACTAGCCAGCTGGGAAACTGGCTGAATGGCTTGGAAAGCACTGGGAGTAAGGGGAAACTGCTGCTTGGGGTTGTCACTGCACCCAGGCTTGGTTGCCTCTGGACAGAGGTGTACATGGATGTACTCACCTGCGGGATAGATCCATCCCTACCATCACAAGCCCTGAGTGTCCTCTTGCAGCTTGGGCCAGGCGACCTGCTCTGGATTTCTTCTCTAAAAAGAAGCACAAATGGTAAACCCTTGCACCTGGAAACTCTGGGACAGAGAACTTAGAGGGCTGGAGAAGAGAGGAAACCCCTGGAGAGATATTTTTAAGGAAAGGCAGAGGATATAGAAGACTATAAGGCAGAGGAGGACAGCGCCAGTCTGCCTTTCAGCATGTCCAGTACCTTCCTGGTGCTGTGACCTTAGGATGTGTTGTCATTAATTGGTGCTAATCATGCATACCACAGCATGTGTGTGTATGTGTTACAGGGAAGTGAGCACAGGAGTTTGGGGCTATTCTTCCCCTAAGATGATTGTGATTTCTCAGCAGCTTTTGGGTTAGGTCCAAGCAGGTGTTTGCCCCAAGAGGGGAAAACCCTTCCCTGAAGCTACAAGGATGTTTGCAATCCTGACCTGGTAGGGACCATTATTGATGGCCATTTCCAAAGCCTCATCCCGCCGTGAGAAGCTTCAAAAGCTGCAAATGGGCTCCCTCAGCCCCCCCACCTCGGCTGGTCCCTGGCCCTGGGTCCACATCCTGCCCTCTCAGCACATGGGCATGAGGCTGGGCCGGTCCTGTC
This sequence comes from Arenaria interpres, assembly GCA_013399435.1. Lineage (NCBI taxonomy): Eukaryota > Metazoa > Chordata > Aves > Charadriiformes > Scolopacidae > Arenaria > Arenaria interpres. The sequence goes on from VXAK01022076.1 coordinate 56,199, forward strand.
CCGGGGCTAGGAGATGCCGTTTGCTGGCTGACCTCTCAGGGCTTATGAGATTTGCAGATCCCAAAGACCTGCCTTGTTCCTTGTGGTTACATCGGGGTCCCTGGGCATTGCTGGAGGAGGGGCAACAGTGGCTGCCAGCCTGCAGCCTGGTCCTCTGTAACACTGAGCATCGAGTCTGACTCTGTGTAAGCTCATTAGGGGAAGAAAGCGGCTTTAAAGGATGTGATGGATTTGAGCAAAGGGGTCGAGCAGGGGAACAGGCAGCGAGGGTAATGGCTGGGGGGAAAGTGGGGCTGCCAAGAGGGGCAGGAAGGATGGGGGTCCCGGCCAGAGCAGCTTCTTGGCATCATCAAGTATAATGCTACAGGGGCTCCTCGTCACTTGTCCTGGTTTAGCCTGGTGTGGTGTCCCCCATCAAGTCATGGGGGGGATCCCCCATCTCCATGGAGCTCCTGAGTGCCATCCCCCTGCCCTGAGCCTCCTGCCGGGGAGATGCTGCGGCTCCACTCCACTCTGCAGTCACGGAGGGAGCAGTAGTGGTCTCTCCCAACTCTGGGTAAAGCTCTCACCTCCGAAGAGCGGGTGCAGGATCTGGCCCCCCACTGAAACCAGAGGTCGTCTGGCCACCTGCAAACTGCTCAGCCCGCCCCGGGCTGTGCAGGGAGCTCCCAGCCGCGCTCGGGCATGTCCTTTAAAGGCCTTCTTGCATTGAGCTCTTCCCTGGCAGCTCCTTCTGCCGCAGATGTGATCGCTCTCCCCTCCGGGGAGAATCTGCCGCCGGCAGCTTGTGCTGCGTGAGGTCCCGGCACCCCCCGACCCACCGCGTGCCGGCTGCCCCGCATCCCCTGACCCCCCCTCCTGGGGACTCGACAGCGCCGAGTGCCGGGTCCGAGCTGGGTGGCCCCAGCATCTGCCTTCGGCTGCTTGAGACGAGTTCAGGCAGGTAACGACCCGGGGAGCGTTTGGTAAAGTCGCTGAGCCGAGGGAAAGTGCTCGGTCTGGCTTCCCGGGGGGTTATTTATGCCAAGCTGGGCAAACGAGCTGCGTGTCTCTCTATTTTCAGCCGTAAAACAAAGATAAGGAGCGAGTGTCCGTAAGGCTGAGCTGGACTCAATCAGCAGGGTCTGCCCTGGCTGTTACGGAGCGAGTGCTTTGCAGCAGGGACCAGCCCCATGGAAAACTCTGATGCTCACTGATGTGATGAGTTTACCTGGTGGCTGGGGGCTCCTGGGCACCCTGGCAGAGGTGTTGGGGACAATTTGCAGTGTATAGGCATGAAATGGGTTTGTTTTGAGGGATGCCAAGTGCTGCTTGCTTTTACACCTCCACTGGGGCTGAGCAGGCTCTGGGAGATGGGTGATGGCCCTGCTCGGTGCTGGAGCATGGCCAAGGCTTTGCACAGACTTCAACCAGTCCCTGCTCTCTATCCCCTGAAACCTCTGCTGCATTTTGTGTCCCAGCCAAAAAAAAAAAAAATAATAATCTCCTTCTGCCCCATATCTGCATATCCGTGGGCACAGCTCCTGAGGGGACGCATCCTGCAGGAGAGTCCCTTCTGCACAGTGACTTTACCCTGGGCTGCGAGAGGGACTCTGTGGACTTCCTGCTGGCTTTCTCTGATTTTTAATCATTGCAAAACAGCTTAGATGAGATGTCCAAGCTCCCTTGGACTCAGAAATCTCTTATATTTGACTATCTGGGAGCCAGCCTGGCAGGGGGATGCTTGGGGATGGGACTGTCCTGGGGTACAGTGGGTCACTCCTGCTCTGCACGGGGTGCTTGCCATCAGTAGGTGGGTGTAAACTTATCTGCCCCCATGGAGATGCCCCAGATCACGAGCCCCAGGTGAGGATCACCTGTGGGAAGGAAATGGGGGCAGTGAGTGGGGAAGTCCACGCTCAGGGGCTTGTAATAAATTCCTCTTTTGCCTCGCTCAGCGCCCGCCTGAATCCCAGCAGCATCCTCTCGAATCGCAGTGGGCCTCCCCACCTCTTTTCCCACGGATGCCTCCACGCTGAGCAGAGGAGCTCGGAGCTCCTGCTGGGTGAGAAAAATGCTTTAAAAATATAACATTTAGAGGCGTTCTCCCATCTGCGCACAGCTAATATGTGTCTCTCGTGATAGGTGTGCTGGTCCTGAGGCCTCCACGCTTGCCAAATGAAGCCGCTTGCAGGGACCTCACCGGGAGAAGGGGACGAGGAGGCGCAGGGACCTGCCCGGGGGCGCCGGCGGCGGCAGCGGCAGAGGACAAGCTGCCAACCCAGCCCCTCGCCTCAGAGGTACGTGCACGAAGGGCTCATCCCACGGCTCTTGGGGTGCTAGCGAGGATGGGACAAGGATGGCAGAGCCAGGTGAGAGGGGGATGCTGGCTGGAGCATCACCCCACTCTGAGGCACCGAGCATTGTTTCAGCTCAGAAGCCCCATCTGTGGCCATCATTCCCAGGGAACAACCACTATGCTTTCAGGGAGGAAGGGGAAAATCCTGTTGTAGCCCTGTTCAGAGCCAGGAGCAAAGTTTGGGGGTTCAACCCCCTTCCCAGGTGGGTGCTGAGCCCCAGAATCAGGCCACAGAGTGCTGTTTGCATGGCAGCCCCTAAATCTCCATGACCTGCCATCCCTGGTGTGCTCCAGCATCCCCAGCCTCACCAAGCTGGGATGCCACAGAGCTGCCAGATTTCCTTGCACCCAGGACAGGGTTTTGGGGGTGACAAGGCCATCCCGGTGCGCTTTTTGGGGGGGCAAGAGCATGTGCCAAGGCCTGCTGTCCCCATGGCAGTGACATGAGATGGCGCCTGGGCTGTGCTGGCAGCTGTGTTTGTTGTGGTGCCTGTGAAGAGGCCAGCTCTCAGCAAGGTCCGCTTGGCAGCTGGGGCAGAAAAAAAAAAAAAAAATAATAATGTGCTGAGGAGAAGCATGGCCGTGGGCCGGTGACTCATTGCTGGCTGGAGATTGCTGGCTGGAAACGGCTTCAGCGGGCTCCTCAGTGGTGGCTCTGCGGCGGCAGAAAGGGCTGTGCCTGTGCCAGGAGAGCGGGGACAGGGACGGGGACAGATCAGGCTGCAGAGGATGCTCGGAAAGTACCCAGGTCCGGAGTAGCACCCCATGGAGGGGTGCCGTGTCAGCTGGGGGAGGGCAGAGGGGGTGGGATGCTGCCTCTGCTGCCGGAGTTTCTTTGGGGTTTACCCAGGCATCTCTCTGCAGGGAGCAGCAGGCAGAGCTGGCCGGGCTCCCCACGTCTCCAGATGAAGGTAAGAGCAGCCCAGGGGTGGGGATGGGGGAAAAGGGGTGGGTTTTGCACCCTCCCTCCCTGAGCAGCATTGCTTGTGTCTAGCAGGAGGGTATCCCCTGGCCTGGCAGCACCTGCCTGCACCCCCCTACCCCTTCCAGCCCCGGGACCCTGACCCTGTCCCCTGCCACTCCTCGGGGAAGTGCCTTGCCAGCTATAACCCACCCCCTGCACCAAACCCCTCACCCTCCTCCCCCTGCCCTGGCCCAGCCTGGCTGCAGCTCCCTTAACCCCACAGGGGTATTCTGGGGGGCACCTGCCAGCCCCTGCCCCCTGGGAGCCTGCAGGCTGCAGAAATGCTAGCAGTGTTTTTGGGGATCTCCCTTGAAGTGGTGTCAGGCTGGGGAGGGTACCCTGCTGCCTGGTTCCTGCCACCCTTTCTGTCCCCAGGGAGGATGAGCGGTCCCCAGGGACACCCAGATGGGGTTTTGGCCGGACACGAGCAGAGCATGGAGTGCATCGGCGAGGTGAGAGGGAAGGGAGGGCATCAGGTTGGGGGACCCCGGCCCCTTGGGCTTGGCCAGACCCCCAGCTCCTTGGTGCTGCTCTTCCTGAGATGTGTCCAGTGCCAGGGAGGGCTTTGTTCTGACAAACACCCTTGTGCCCTCCAGGTGCCAGGCAGGGACAGGCAGGAGCTGGCTGTGCGCACTGGGGACAGTGACGGGACCGAGGAAGGTGGGTGAGTCCCCATCCCACATCCCAGCTGGGCCCCCTTAGAGGAAGGCTTGAAGTATCTGGGGACGAGTGTGGGAGCATTGTGGCTTGATGGGGTTTACTCCCTTCGCTGGGGACATGGGGGAAGGGAGACTGGTCGAGAGGGACCCGAAGCCCTGCTGATGCTGGGGGAAGGATTGGGGCTGACCCATTCCACGGGCACCTGCTCCCTGCTGGGACAGGAGGGCAGAGGGAGGAAGAAAGGCCAAACAAAAGCCTTCATGTGTGCTCTCTGCGGTGGTGTTACCACCTCCCTGCAGATGCAGAAACCCCGGAGGATCCGCTGCTGAGTTTCCCCAGTGAGCTCTCGGTGCTGGAGAGACTGGGCTTGCACGGGTAAGACCAGTGAGCGCCTGCATCCCTCTGAGGACTACGGGACAGGGAGGTCCCAGGGAAGCGCGTGGTCCAGGGATTGGACTTTCCTCCTTTTCTGCTTCACAAGAGCCGGTGTCCAGATGAAGGGCACTTGCGTCCCCACTTCTGGTGGTGGCTGACACCCCTGGCACCCTTGGGAGCAGACCAAGGGCATTTTCAGCCTGCAGTCCCCATGGTACCTTGATCCCTGACAGCACTTGTCTTCCCACAGGGTGGCTCTGACAGAGCAGGATGTGGAGGTGAGGGCTGTCGGGGACCGCGGGTGGGCTGGGGAAGAGGGACAGAGGGACAGACACCTTGCTGGCTCACAGTCCCGGGGGCTGTGCCTCCCTCCTGGCCATCCTCCAGGCACCGCAGTCCCCTGGCAGCCACCTTACAAATCCCTTTCCTGGCGATGCTGTTGGCGTTCAGAGGCAGCTGCATTTCCAACGGCAAGATGAGCCTGTCCTCTGTGCGCTTGGCAATCCCACAGAGTGCTCTGCAGCTCGCCGAGCGCGCCCTTAGCCGGGGAGGTGGTGGAAACCGTGCTAATAAAAATAATTTTCCTGTGAGTGCCAGGGCTGAGTCAGGCTCCGCTGTCAGCCGGGACCTGCAGCAAGAGCTGGCGTCTGCCCGGCGTGTGCTTTTGCCAAGAGGGCTTGGGATTTCCATGACTTATCGGCCGCCTGGGGGGGTTGTGTCTCAGTCAGGCTGGCATCTCATGCAGAATGTCCCCAGCATGAAGCAGCCTAACTGGTGCTAGGGCAAGGCAAGCGCTAATTGTCCTTAGCACTACCCTGCTTGGTGACATGCGAGGGGGTCTGTCTGTGCCTTGGGGACAGCAGCACATGGCCCTGGTGGCTTCCCCTTCGCCCTGTGTCCCACCTCTCGCCCTCCCACCCCACAGGCAGCCTTTGCCCACCTCGCCCTGGCTTTTCGCTGCGACGTGTTCACCCTGCGGCAACGGGTGGAAGTGGAGAAACGAGCACGGGACGCGGCGGAGGAAAACATCCAGGAGGAGCTGGGGCAGTGCCGGGCTGCCCTGGAGGTAGGGGGGCACCAGGGCAGGGGCTGGCATCTGCTGGGGACATCCAGCCCTCAGAGGGGTTTGGACAACTCAAAGTCCCAGCTCTGGCAGCTCCATCCTCTTCCTCCCCAGAGGCTGGGCCCATCCTGCGCTGAAGTGGGCTACAAGGAGATGCTGGAGCAGCTGCAGCGCAGCCTGGCTGTGCTGGCGGCGGCCATCGAGCGGGCAACCAGCGCCGCGGAGAAGCTGGGGGCTGTCCATCAGGTCTGTGCACAGCCTGGGACCCCCTCCCAGGGCTGCGAACCACGGAGGGTGCTGCGGCTGGGCTTGGGGACTTGCTGGGGCTTGTCCCTCCTCCTCGTGGTGCTGGTGTTGAGCTTGTGTTTGCACATACTGGGGTGCAAGGGATCTGCCTGACCCCAGCAGCAGGAAGGGGATGTGTTTACATCCCTGTGGGATGCACAGTGGGGGACTGGCAGCGACCTGGGTCCTTGGGGAGCAGGAGATAGGGGGACATGATCCCCCATCCTGCCCGGCTGCAGGAGGCGCGGATGAGCCGAGCTGCGCAGGTGATGGTCCAGCACGTGGAGAACCTGAAGCGGCACCACATGCGGGAACACGCGGAGCTGGAGGAGATGAAGCGCCTGATCCAGCAAAACTCCCGCAACCGGCAGCTGGCAGAGACCCAGGGTGAGGTGGGCTCTGCTGCCGGGGCGACCCTGCGGGATTTGGTCCCGAACCCCTCCGGGGGAGTAAGGGTGACCCCGCGCCACAGAGCCAGCGGGTTGTGTGAGCTGGGAACCGGGGGCGGGTGACAGCTGGGACGTGATGACACATGCGAGGGGTCGGTGTAACGGCAGACGCAGCGTGGGAGCAGGTGCTGGTGGCCGGAGAGCCATCGTCCCGTGGCCCCGCTGGGAATGTGGGGCTGGGGGGGGCACGAGGCACACAAAGGACACTCTGTCCCTGGACGCCAAACCCCACACATGCCATTGCATGCAAAAACGGTCCCCCCGGACAGAACACTCCTGTGACTTGTGCCAAGCATGTGGCCAGGACAGTGTTCCATGGGAGGGAGGAAGTTTGCAACCATCTGTGTTAATTTTTGGGGGTGATATAAAGCTGCTTCTCTTTGCCCCCAGATGACGCAGAGCCTCGGCTGAGGCCTCACCCCCTGATGCGAACTTTTCAGCAGGTAACTGGTCCCAGTTCAGTGGCTCCAGAGCCACCGCCTCCCCGTGCCCTGCCGCTCTCCCTCACCCGGTGGTCCCCACGCACTCGCTAGCCCCCGGGCAATGCCACTCCTGCCAGCTGCTTGCTGCGGGCACGGGCTGCTAGAAATGCTGGGGATGAGACAAAGTGTAGGGGCAGCCTCGGAGGGCTGCAGGAAGACGGGCTGCCCAGGTTTGGGGAGACAGGGTGCCCAGGGTTGGGGTCTGCTTGGCCAGGAGATCTCAGGCAGGTCCCTCTGCATTGCAGGGTCATAGAACGAGAGCCGCAGGCTTGGCTGTTCTCTAGCACCAGCTCGAATTCGGCACTGATTCCCCTACAGCTCAAGAGGTAGGGGGAGTGCTCGGGGAGGGGGTTAGGCAGCCCCACCAGCACGGCTTGAAGCAGCAAGGACAGATGCAACCCTCTTGGCTTTCACCTTCCCTCATCTCACCAGCTCTCCAGCTTGTCCCCATAGCACCAGGGCTGGTGGGAGGCTGGCAACGTCCCTTCACCTCCTCGGTATCCCTTGCCTGTGTTGGGGAGGCAATGGGAAAGGAGGAGATGGGGAAGGAGGAGAAGGGGAGCACTGGGAGGCAGTGAGCTCACCCTCAGCCCCTCCATTGCAGGGGTCTGCCCGCCGCAGAGTCAGCATCGCCGTCATCCCCAAGCAGCTCTTGGTAAGGACAGAGGCAGGGGGGACGGACAGGAGCTGTGCCCCCCACCGTCAGACGTGTGTCCCCAGGCTCAGTGCTACCGGGGGACTGGGTCCCCACTGATGGTCCTGCCTTTGGTGCCCAGCCAGGTGCCAGCCCTGACAGCCGAGCAGCCCCAGCCAGCGAGCCAGAGAGGGAAGGGTCCCAGCGCCGGCCCAGCACCCAGAGGTAACCACCCTGGGTGGCAGGAAGCCCATGGCACTGGTTGCCACTGGCCCATGGCGCAGCCCACCATCCTCTCCCTCCGCAGGAGTGAGCCGGAGACACAGGGTCAGGGCAGCACCGTGACCAGGGATCCAGTGGCCGAGGCAGATGGCAGAGGCTCAAGTGCAGGGGATGAGGAGCCGGAGCAGCTTGGGCTGACGTGAGCAGCATCCTGTGTGTGCCCAGCATCCCCTCTGTGGCTGCTGGGCTATCTGTGGTCCCACGGTGGCCAGCACATGAGAAACAGGCTGGGGGATTGGGTGATGGAAGGCTGGGGTGTTGCTTGGTTGCCCCAGCTCGACCCTCCTCTGCCTCAGCTTCCCTTGTGCGTTGTGGGTCCCCGGGCTTGTGGCATTTAGGTTTGCAAAAGGGCCAGTGAGGTTTGGGGTTGAGTAAAACACCCTCCTCATCCCCAGCTCGGGCGGAGGTGGGATTTGCTCTCCCCCCTGGATGATGAGTGTCACCTTCTCCCCAGGTCCAAGGGGTCCCCGGCGGAGCTGTGGCGGCCATGGCTCTTCCTCCCACAGCACTACTGGGTTTTCTTATGGCTGCTTCTCCTGAGTATCGCCTTCCTCCTCCTCATCCGTGTCCTGGAGCTGCGGCGGCTGCAGCCTGCGGCATCGCCCAAGGCCTAGCCGGAGCAGGGAGGGGGAGACAGCCAGGAGGCACCCGCTCGCCATCGCTGCTCCTTCCCTGCACCAAAAAACACCAAAACCCTAGAATAATAAAATTGAAGGAAAAAAAAAAGGGGGATTTTTGTTGCTGGAGCAGAGGGAAACATCCTGTGCTGGGGTCTGAGGTTTGTTCGGAGCCAGTTTACAGGAGTGAAGGGCTCGGGGAGCTGCAGCAGCTCTCATCAATGCTATGAGTTTGCCTGTTCTTATGGCACACCGAGGGGTGCAGGAATGCCCCTCTGAGCTGGGGATGGAGACCAGGCTGTCTGAGGGACAGAGACTGTCCCACTGTGCTGATCAGACACTGTCCACCCTGATGTGTCCTCTGTCCCTGCTGCCTGGGGAGCCATAATTAAGATCTAATGCTCATTTGCTGCTGCCCCGGTGGACAAAGCTCTGGCTGGAAGGAGCGGGTCAGCGCTCAGACTTTCCCATCGCACCACAAAGAGCTCACAAACAGAGGGAGCTCTTTCCAACCGCTCCGGTGCTTGGGAAAATTGCCTGCTTTGACGCAGACGCCCCGTTTCCGCGTCTGCCCTGGCCTCTCGCCGTCCCAAAACACGGGTGGGCTCCGCTGTGCCCTCACCCGGCAGCTTTGCAGGGGGCTGGTGGGCTCAACTCCGGACAAGCTGCTGGGGAGACCGTCGCAGGGGAGTGGGTTCCACACCAGGACCACCAGGAAGAGGCCCAAGGGGGCAGCGGGAAGGAGGGATGGAGGTGCTGTGCTGGCCATCCCCGCTCGCCACAGCCACCGGCAGTGCCACGCGTGACTCACAGGCAGGCAACGTAACCCCGGCCCCATATGCCAGCTCGCCCCGTGTCCTTGAGTCACCTTCCCCAGCCTCGTGGCAGGTTGTCCCTGTGTGTCACCTTCACTGTGACACTCGTCCCGGCACATGGCAAGCGCCCAGCAGCACCCCCAGGACGCCCACCACCAGGAAACCCCAAAAAGCACCTGGCCAGAAGCAACCTTCGGTGACCCCCAGCGGCTCCATCCTCTGCCCCAAGGTACCTTCACCCCACGGGGGCCTTTCCCACCTGGGGGGAGGTGGGTGGAAACAGCAGCCCCAAAAGTTTCCACTGGGACTGTGGTGGTCTGGGACACGGGTGGGGGTCCGGGGTTGGCCCTGAGCGGGTGTGTCCCCCCACCCACCAGCTCCCCCCCTGAACTCTGTTTCTGGTTGATGGGGGAAGTTGAGCACAGAGCCGGGGCGGAAAGTGAAGTGATTTTGTTTCATCACCTGAATCTTTTAGTTCCCTTTGCGAAAAGACCGGTTTCTCACCCCGAAATTTAAAAAAAAACAACAAAATCCAGCCGGGGTCGCCCTGTGCAGCCCCCGATCTAACCCCCCCCCGCAAGGGCAGGGCTGCCACGCGCGGGTGGGGTGGGCTGGGGGGGTTGTGTGGGATGGGGGTGTTGTTTCAGCCTCCAGCGCTGTAAAAAAACCCATTTGCAG
>VXAK01022076.1:65974-84037 GCA_013399435.1 Arenaria interpres
GGAGGGGACAGCATCCCCCGGCGGCCGGTCCCCTCCGCCCGCGGCGAGCATCGCTCCGGGTCCCTCCCTGCAGCCCAAACTGGGGGTGCAGGGAGGGTTTCCAAAACCGAGGGGTGATTTTGGGGTGCTGGGAGGGATGGGGGGGGGGAAGAGCTCAGCCCCGCCGTGCCCGTGTCCTCCGTGTCCCCGGGATGCCGAGAGGGGATGCTCGGGGTAGCGCTTTGTCTCCGGCTGTCCCCCTCCCCAGAGCCTCTCCCGGGGGGGGCAGCAGAGTCCCCCATCCTCCCTATACCCCCTCCGTCCTCCCTACTTTTCCCCTCCAGCCCCTGGGCTCTGCTCCCCCCCGGGACAAAGGGAAAAGAGAGCGCCCCCGACTCCTCCCCCTCGACTCCATTCCCAGTACCACCAGTGCTCCCAGCGCCGACTGGGATGGGGTGGGCAGAGCTTTGCAAAGCGCTTTTCCCCCATCCCGGCCCCTCTGCCTGGTGCGGGGGGAGGGATGCTCCACTGGTCCCCCGGGAGCAAGCCCCGGCTGGGGGTTCGGGGCTGTTCCCCATCCCAGGGCTGAGGTGGGGGGACATGTTCCCCAGCCCCTGTGCTGGGGGGGGGTGGATGAAGACCCCCATTACAACCGAATCCGGGGTTCACGCTGTGCCCCAAGACTCGTCTCGTGGGGATGACTGTGACAGGGGGCGAAAGAGAAGCCAGAGGAGGAAAAGGATGTGGGATGTGAAGCCTGGCCGTGAGCTGACTTCCCCTCACACTGAAATTTGGCTGCAAGAGGCAGGGGGACAAAGCTGAGCAGCCAAAACAAGTGGGGCAGGTTTGCTTTCCCCCCTCCCAAGTGTTGTCTCTGCCCAGGGCTCCCTGGGATGTGGCTTGTGGATGCTCTGCAGAGGGCAACGCCAAAATGCCCCGGAGAAGTCCCCGCTTCTGCTCCCGGTGGCTGGGTCCTGCACCTCGGAGGGGGGGATTTTGTAATGTGCTTTCTGGGGGATTTTATGCACCCTTGAAAGGGAACCCCCTACACAGCTCTGTCCCTGAAGCTGCCAACCTCTGCCCTTGCCAATGCTCATGGCAGGTTTGTCCCCTCTCCTTAGGTCTCTTCCCCACAGCTCCATGCCAGGCCCTTGCTAAGGGGGGGCTGAGCCGGGCTGTGCGCAGGTACCCAAATCCCCAGCCCAAACCAGAGGAGTCAACGGGGATTTTTCCCCTCCCTCTAAGGATTAAAACCCAGCCAAATTAGGGCAGGCTTCCATAGAGTCAGCCACGGGCATCTCCTTGCCCGGTCCCACGCCTGGGATGTTTCCCCTGAGCCCACTAACTCCGGGAAGAGCAGTGCCTGCTGCCTTCTCCCCTTCCCAGCACCATCCCAGCTTGTCCAGTGGTTGGAAGTAGGCTCTTTGGCCAAACTGTTGGATGCTCACAATAAACCCCCCCCATCCTTCCTGCTGGCCTTGGGGCCATCCCCAAAGTTGCTGGAAGAACTTTCCCCAGGGTCTGGCCCAGCTCAGCAGCCTGGCCCAGGGTTTCTCCATACTGAACCCCCAACCTGGAGCAGCCTGGTCCATGCCGGGAGCTGGCCCAGCAGCCAGGCCAGAGGCTCAGCTGGGAGGGGATCTGCTGCTGCTGGAAATCCTCCCGGCTTCCATTAGCTCCGTATGGAGCCGCGTCCTTTCCCACCCTGTTTCCACGTGCCTGGGAGACGTGTGAGCTTACCAGCAGCCCAGTGCCCCTGGGGCAGCTCCCCCCTCCCTGCCATCCCCCAAGGGGTGTCCGTATGAGGGCAGGGGGGAGACCCCGACCTGCAAAGCGGAGTGAGGTGTCCCCGCTACAGGGATGCTCCACATGTGCCGGTCCTGGGAGATGTCCCCATAGACGTGTCTGCAACCAGAGCTGGTCCTGGGGGATGTCCCCATATCTGCAACCAGAGCCATCATGAGCTGAGTCAGGGCTGGCTGCACCCCCCCACCTCCTCCCTCCGGCTCGCAGGAGCGGTTTTAAAGGAAGAACTGTGAAAGGTGTTCATGGGGAGACCAGAGCTGGAAGCAGCGTGGCCCAGCACCGTGCCCCTTTTCTCCGGCACTGGCTTTTGTGGGCTGAAAGCTGTTTGTTTGCATCAATCCTGCAGGAATTGAGTATCTGTGGGGGTTGCTCTGCTTGCTTGCAGTTGTTGGGGGGGGGCGTTCGAGTCTGCCAAAGGGGATGAGGTGTGCCAGCAGGAGCATCGTTTCCGTAGGAAACTCGATGTAACACAAGGCTTGTTTTTGTGTCTCCTCCGAGTCTCCCTGCCAAAGCGCCAGGGCTGGGAAGCTTTCCCGGGCAGCATGATCCCCCCTGGCATCATGTCGGGTGGTAATCGGGGCCTTGAGATGGCTTTTTTTTTTCAGAGCAAGGGGCTGGTGATGCTGGAGTGGGTGCTCCCAGCTCCAGCATTGCCCTGGGGCTGCTGCGTGGTGGTCTTGGCAGGTGCCAACGCAGTATTGTGAGCTCCCAGGGGAAAACCCATCGTGCCCGAGCAGCGCAGGGCGCTGGAGCCCGACCAGCATGGCTTCCTGGGCAGCCTCCCATGGGAGAAGTCCAGGACGCTGATGGCACACCATGCCCGACCTCTCTGGTGAGGTTGGCAGCGCTGCCTCAGTTTCCCCCGGTTCCTCATTCTGTCCTGCTGGCAGAACCAGAGGGCTGGCAGCGCTCGGCGGAAGAGCAGAAATCTGTCCCTTCGGTCTCACAGCATCAGTCATGTCCTCTGTCCCCAGGCTGCCACTTTGGGGACCGGTGGGTGCCAGCTCCTGCTCTGGCCTGGCTGAATGCATTATCCTTGTGTCTGCCCAGAAAGGAAGAGGTTAAAATGCTGGGATTTCCTGGCTGTGGTGCTGGGCAGGAAAGGTGACCTGCAGAAGTGCTTTGCATCCTCTGTGGTGGCTTCAGCTGGCCTTGCAGAGCGCGTGCGGGTGTCTGGAAGCTGCTGGAGCGAGACCGAACTTGAAACCCAGCTAGAATTGAGTCTTTCCAGCCCAAATGTAAGCGCAGGCTTACTTAAACACCTCCTTTCCCCTACCCCACTGAGGGCAGCTTGGCTCGGATGCAGCATCCTTCGCCCTGTCCCGCCACGGGGACGTGCCGCCGCGTGCCTACCGGTAACGCCGAGCGGCGAGAGGGCAAAGAGCGATGGTTCAAAGGTAGGAGCGCTCCAGCTTCCCGAGCCTTCCCACCGGTTCCTCCTTGGCAGTGCCGCGTCCCCACTGGTGGCTTTGCCGGGCTGAAGGAAGCCTTTCCCAGCCCCGAGGCTTGGGGACAACGGCTGGAAAGGGTGAAGCTTTGTGCTTCGTGCTGGGGCTTGGCAAGACGGAAGGTGGGATGGGACGGTGCTGGGGGGATGGCGCCAGGAGTGGGAGGCGGATGCAAGGAGTGCTGGCTCCCTGGGCGATGCCAGGGGAAGGGGGGGTTTTGGGGTGTCCACAGGGGGATGCGCTGCACCCCGCCTCCTACGGGTTCCTTGGCACGATGGGGCTGTTGGTACAGCTTATTTTGGTTTCTCCACTGGTGCTTCCTCTGTGCTAATCTGCTTCCGCCCCGCGCCGGGGGTGGCAGAGGCGGATGTGGGGTAAAAAGTTGCCCCGCTCTGGCTGCAAAAGCCAGGCTGGCAGGATGGGTCCAATCCTGCTCCCTCCTACCCCAGGGACCCCTGTCCCCATCCCTCCCCTGACGAGGCTGAGGGTGAAGAGGAAGGAAGCGGCGTCTTTGCTCCAAAACACCTTGCTCTGCTCTCGGCTGCTGCAGGTACTCGCCGTATGGAGGAAGCTGCCTGCTGCCACCGCAGCCGTCCCCTCCCCTGACGTCACCGCGGCCGGGTGACACCGTGGCTCGCTGGGTGCAGCACCCAGGGCAGGCTCTGGCAGGAAGGGCCCCCGATTTTGGTGTCACCATCACCCAACAGGCATCCCTTGCTGGGAAACCTCCGGTCAAGACACCAGGTCTGGTATGAGATGGGTTGGAGGAGGCGGAGTGGGGGGGGGGGTGGTCCAGGAGGGTCCCCCCCACACTTACCTCCGCCGTCCCTCACCAGGCTGCTGGGTGAAGGGGGATGAGCGTGCCGGCCGATGAGGCGGGCAACCCGGCCCATGCCATCTTTGAGCGGTTCCTGCGTGCTGGGGAGTGCCGGGAGGTGCTGGGCTGCTTCGGGGAGCTGTGCGAGCAGCTGGGGCTGCAGGTCAGGGGGCTGCAGCTCTACCACGGCCTCAAGGCTGCCCTCAACTACTGGAGCGCCAAGGCCCTATGGAGCAAGCTGGATAAGAAAGCCGGGCACAAGGACTACGACCAGGGCACAGCCTGTGCCAGCACCAAGGTACTGGGAACACAGGGCACGGGGTTTGGGTCCTTCCTTGCCCTCTGTCATTGTCTCCAGGATGAGAGCATCCCTTGGGGCACCCAGGTCCCCTCCCCCGGGGAGGATGTGGGATGTGCCAGGTGGGAGGTTGATGGGGTTTAATGGGACAGTGTGTTAATTGGCACCGCTCCCCTCCCCATGGGGTGATGCCACCTCGGTGTCACCCAGCGAGCGATGTCCTTCCTCCTCCTGGCTGCTCCTCACTGGGGACATCCCATGGGGGGCTGCAAAGGGGCAGAGGCACCTGCTGACCCCTTTCTGACGGGACAGGAGCATGCCCCCCTAGGGCTAGGGGACCCTATTTCCGTCCCTTTGTCCCAAAGCTAATGGCTTTTGTCCCCACTGCTGGTGCCCCATTGCCCCCCCCATCCTGTGGAGGGGCTGGCAGGAGATCAAACCCCAGTTTTGAGCCGGTTGCTGGTGAAATCTCCCAGTTCCTGGGCCGCCGCAGGCAGGACACGTGCATGCCTTATCTCACCGAGCACTTTAATTGCTGCCATTGCCCTTGCGGAGGCAATGTTCAGGGAGGAGGGGAGGCGGGGGGCACTCCACAGGGCCCCCCTGCTTATTGCAGGGAGCAGCAGTGCTTGCACCCCCAGGAAAAAAGGGGAATAGTGGGGAGGGCCAGATCCTGACCTGGGGAAGGGGGGAGATGCTTGTGGTGGTGCTGAGCTCCCCTGGGAATTTACCCCGTCCCCAAACCCCTGTTTTGGGCGGGGGCGGGGTGCTCATCCCCTTCATGCTGCCCCTCCCCTTGGCAGTGCCTGGTGGTGGGGGCCGGTCCCTGCGGGCTGCGGGCGGCCATCGAGCTGGCGCTGCTGGGGGCCCGCGTGGTGCTGCTGGAGAAGCGGGACTCCTTCTCCCGCAACAACGTCCTCCACCTCTGGCCCTTCACCATCCACGACCTGCGGGCCCTGGGCGCCAAGAAGTTCTACGGGCGCTTCTGCACCGGCACACTGGACCACATCAGTGAGTTTTTCTGGTGGGGGGGGACACGAAGCACCACAACCCTGGGGGTCCCCCCCACTGTGGGCAGCCCAGGGATGGTGGGGATGCAGCCCTGAGTGTCCCCCTCTGTCCCCTCCAAGGTATCCGACAGCTCCAGCTGATCCTGCTGAAGGTGGCTCTGCTCCTGGGGGTGGAGGTGCACATCAACGTGCAGTTCAAGGGCCTTGTCCCCCCCGCGGACACAGTGGGCGGACAGAGTAAGGCATCACTGGGAGGTGGGTGGCATCCCCAGGGACAAGCACAGGGCTGTGGGTGGCTGCCCTGAGCCTCCCCAGTCCCTCTGCTAGCCTGGGTCATGCCTTTTTGGGGGGGAGGATGAGGTGCAACCTTCTCCCCACCTCCCCAGATCAGGTCCCCGCTGGGACCCAGCACGCTCGTGACCGTCCCTCTCCCCACAGGCGGCTGGAGGGCTGTGCTGCAGCCCAACTCCTCTCCCCTCAGCCACTACGAGTTCGACGTCCTCATCTCGGCCGGCGGCGGCAAATTTGTCCCCGAAGGTGACAGCAGCGGGTCCCTGCACCCCCGGGACTGGTATGGAGGGGGAGGCGGGGTCAAGTGGGGGTTCACACCTCTCCCATCCCGCAGGGTTCAAGCGGAAGGAGACACGGGGGAAGCTGGCCATCGGCATCACCACCAACTTCATCAACCGCCACAGCCGGGCTGAGGTGGAGGTGGCTGAAATCAGTGGCGTGGCCCGAATCTACAACCAGAAATTCTTCCAAAACCTCTACAACAAAACAGGTGGGTGGTCCCAGCCCCGGCTTAGAATCATATAGGATCATATGGGGTTGGAAGGGATCTCTGGAGATCAGCTAGTCCAACTCCCTGCCAGAGCACGTCCACCCAGAGCAGGTCCCACAGGAACGTGTCCAGGGGGGGTTTGAATGTCTCCAGAGAAGGAGACTCCACCTCTGGGCAGGTTGTTCCAGTGCTCTACCACTCTCACAGGAAAGAAGTTCCTCCTCATGTTTAGGTGGAACTTCTTATACTCAAGTTTGTGCCCGTTTCCTCTTGTTCTGTCACTGGCCACCACTGGAAAAAGACTGGCCCCATCCTCCTGACACCCACCCTTTAAGTATTTGTGTGCATTGATTAGATCCCCCCTACGTCTTCTCTTCTCCAGACTAAAAAGACCCAAGTCCCTCAGCCTCTCCTTGTAAGAGAGATGCTCCAGGCCCCTCTGCTGTACCTTCTCCAGCAGTTCCCTGTCCTTCTTGAACTGGGGAGCCCAGAACTGGACCCCCCTCTTGGGGGGGCCCCTGTCCGTTCACCCACACCCCCCACACACACCCCGAGTGCAGCCCTGGGATGTCCCCTGCGTGATGAGATGCACGTCCCTGCAGGGTACCCCATTGCAGGGGACATCGGGTGGCCGAGCCCAGTGCGGGGGCTTCCTGTGGCCCTGGCGCTCCCCCGTGGCTCATCTCAGCCCCTTCCCCATCCCCAGGCATCGACCTGGAAAACATTGTCTACTACAAGGACGACACTCACTATTTCGTCATGACGGCCAAGAAGCAGAGCCTCCTCAAGAAGGGGGTCATCCTGGAGGTGAGGAGGGCAGGATTGGGCCCCTGGGAGCCCATAGCAATGGGGGGGGCTGGAAGTCTTGGGTGTGGGATGCAAATGGTGGGTGCTGGTTTGGCCTTGCACCCCTGGGCTGGTGGGGATTCGGCACCCCCCAGTGTCCTGTGCTGGGGGAAAATCTCCTTTTGGGGGGCCCACAGCCCCAAGGCTGGTGGCACAGCTTCACCCCAGAACTGGGGGACACGCACCCCCTTCCGCATCCCAGCCAGTTTCACCCTATCTCTGTCCCATCCCCATCCCTGCAGGACAAAGCGGACATCGAGAGCCTCCTGTCCCCAGAGAACGTGAACCGGGATGCCCTCCTCAGCTACGCCAAAGAAGCTGCCAACTTCTCCACCAACTACTGCCTGCCCGAGCTGGAGTTTGCCCTCAACCACCGGGGCCTGCCAGACGTCGACATGTTTGACTTCACCTGCATGACGCGCTCGGAGAACGCGGCGCTGGTGCGGGAGCACAACGGGGCCCGTCTGCTCCTGGGGCTGGTGGGCGACTGCTTGGTGGAGGTGAGGGATCAGCTTGCACCGCCGCATGCCTCAGTTTCCCCTCTCCCTGCTACATGTGCTGGTTGCAATACATTCCCCCTCCCCAAGTGCTTTTCGCCCCCGGTGCACCCCATCCCCAGGACCAGGCTTCCCATGTCCCCATAGCGGGATGCTTCGGTGGGGTTGTCTCCTTCCCCAGCCCCATGGGGGATCTGGGGTCGGTTCAAGGTGGAACCCAGCTCCTCCCCAGATGCAGCCCTACCAGCTCCCTGCGCGTCCTGCCGCTGCTCCCCGCTTTCATCCCTGGCCAAGCCCAGCAGCTCCTGGTCTCCTCCCAGCCGCCCCGACTGGCCCCGCGGCTCCGGCTCCATCTCTCCCTCCCTTTCCCTTTCCAGCCATTCTGGCCACTGGGCACTGGCGTGGCCAGGGGCTTCCTGGCCGCCTTCGACGCGGCATGGATGGTGCGGCAGTGGGCAGCCGGGATCCCCCCGCTGGAGGTGCTGGCTGAGAGGTGAGCGTCCCCATCCTGCTGGGCTAGTCCTGGATGGGGCAAGGGTGGTGGCACTGAGCCCAGCCCTGTCCCTTGTGCCCAAGGGAGAGCATCTACCAGCACCTCTCGCAGACCTCCCCAGATAACACCCACAAGAATGTCAGCCAGTACAGCATCGACCCGGCCACACGCTACCCGAACATCAACCTTCAGGCCATCAAAGCCAACCAGGTACCTGGCCCAGGTCCTGCCACGGGGCAACCAACCAGCCAAGCCTCCCCAGGCTTCAGGGTGACACCAATTTGCACGGTCCCCTGTCCCCAAAGGTTGCGAGGCTGGAGCTGTTGGTCCCCAGGGCATTTAATGCATTGCCTGTTGCAGGTGCAGGTGGTTCTGGGGGAGGTCCGGGGGTCCCCCTTGCCCAGGTCAGCTCCCTGTGCTGGCTCTGGGCAGGTGGTGACCAATGTGTCCCCATCGGCAGGTCCGGGACCTTTACCTCATGGGCATGGTGGAGGTGGACCACAAGAGGAAGAGCGACAACCGACTCAGCACTGGTAGGAGCAGCCGGTCCTGCCCTGGCCCCCCTGGCACCCGGACCCCCCATTCCTCCTGGCAGCCCATGCCAGAGTGGCTCCTGCCCTGCCTTGGGGGATGGTTGCATGGTGGGGGGGTCTTGTGTCACTCCCATGGGACCCCTTCGCACTGATGCTGGGAGGGGGGAGTGGGCTGGGGGGGGTTGTCCCCTGCCCCTTTGGGATGGGGACATGTGTGCTGCCTCCCTAGCGGTCTCTGGAGACGCCTACGAAGATCTGCTGCACTGGTGCCAGACCAGCACGGCTGGGTACCGTGGCGTGGAGGTGACCGACTTCACCGCCTCCTGGACCAGTGGCCTGGCCCTCTGTGCCCTCGTCCACCGCTTCCGCCCCGACCTGCTGTGAGTGCCTGCCACCCCCTGGGACCTCCTACACCCTGCCGAGCCCACCCTGATGGCACCCATGTCTCCCTGCAGGGATTTTGACTCCGTGGACCCCCAGGATCCCATCTGGACCCACCAGATGATACTGGACATGGCGGAGCAGGAGCTGGGCATCCAGCCTGTCCTCTCCAGCACCGAGATGGCCACCATGGCAGAGCCCGACCGCCTGGGGCTCATCACCTACCTCAGCCAGTTTTATGAAGCTTTCAAGACCTCTCCAGGTACGAGATTTTGGGGGGGGTTTATCCTACCCTGAGCCCCATCACCGGGGATGGCTGGGTGCCCCCCACTTTGTAGGGAGGGCCCCACCAATGTGGCTGTGTCCCCTCCGTGCAGAGGCGGAAGAGGTCAGCAAGAAGCCACTGTCACCCCACGGCACGCGAGGGGCCATCCTCTTCCTCAGCAAGCTGCAGAAGAGACGGAACCTGACCCACAAGCGTGCCCAGGTGAGGGACCCCCACTCAGACCCTCGTTACATCCCAAAATCTTCTCCTCCCTATCCTAGCCATCCCCTTTGCGTTTGCAGGACAGTGCCCAGAAGGATGCTGAGGTCAAGAGAAGCCGCAGGAACGCTGAGGTGAGTCTGCCCCGGGTTCCTCGAGGGATGCTCTGCTGGGTGCAGTGTCCCCGGGGAAAGGGGGGACACAGGGCACTGACCCTCTCCTCGGGTTGCTTGTAGCTGGACACGTGTCTGGATGGAGACACTGTGGACGGTGCCCATGAGCCACCCCAAACGGCCACAACGGAGCCAGGGCAGGTCGGTCCCTTGTGTCACCCCGGGTTGGGGGGCTCCAGGTCTGGGTGGGTGGACGCTTGGGGGTCAGCTGGCGGCTGGTGGAGCTGAGCCAAGGGTTGGACCAAGGCTGCGCAAGCGAACGCCCACGGGCTCCTGGCTCCTCCCTGCCTGTTTCCTGACCCAACTGGTTTTCCGGAGCCAAGACTTGCCGCTCCCTCCCTGGTGCCAGCAATCCCGTCCTGGGCACCCAGACCCACCTCTGCAAGAGGGGCAAAGCCCCCCCCACCAAGGGCTGCCAGCAAAGCCCTGGAGCAGGGTGGGTGCCAGCACCCTGGGTGTCACCCCAACTTGTCCTCTCCCCGCCTCCAGCAGCCGCCCGCCCCGGGGGAGAGCAGCGACGCCTGTTACTTCTGTGGCCGCCGCGTCTACATCCTGGAGCGAGCCAGTGCCGAGGGACGCTTCTTCCACCGGGGCTGCTTCCAGTGCCGGCGCTGCGGGGCCACCCTGCGCCTGGGCGACTACACCTTTGACGAGGAGGACGGTGAGGCGGGTTTTGCGGTGAGGGGATGCTTGCAGGGGGCAAGGCTTCTCCACCTTGCAGGTCATCACATGGGTTTTCTCCCCGCCTCCGCCCCAGGTAATTTTTACTGCTCACTTCACTACCCCAATCCCCCCAGCATGGAACTGCCCCAGGATGAGCCCCCGATGCTGCCCGATGGGGTAAGTCACCATAAATCCCCATAGATTGGGGGCAGGGGGGAGGAAGTCAGAAAGTAGAGGGGGGGCTCGGACATGGCCCCACGCTGCATCACCCCTCTGTTGCTGGCTCTGCTCTAGGATGCCACTGCTGACCACCCGCCCTCGGATGCTGGAAGCCCATGTGTGTCCCCCCAGGAGGGGTCACCCGATCCCCTGCAGCCCCCACCAGCAGCCCCACAGCCAGGGGGAGAGCCTGGAGTAGCGGAGGATGCTGTGGATGCTGGAGGCATGGAGGAGCACGGTGACGTGGAGGAGCACGGTCACGTGGAGGAGTATGGTGACACGGAGGAGTATGGTGACACAGAGGAGCAGGAGCTGCTGGCACAGCCTGGGGGAGACATGAAGGAGGAGGAGGGTGCTGGACTGGAGCCCCGAGGGGTGGAAGAGGAGGGTGAGGAAAGCGGGGGCAGGAGGAAGATTGTCCTCACACCCCTGGAGAAGCTCAAGCTGTCCACGCTGAACCTCACCGGTGAAGCTGAGCCCGAGCCGCCGCCAAAGCCAGCTCGTCTGCGGCTCCAAGCAGCACCCGAGGTCCTCCCTGCCCTGGGGTTGGAACAGTGTGCCTGGGAGGAGGAGGAGGAGGAAACAGCCATGGAGGAAGGTAGGTGGCTGCAAGCTGGAGTGTCCAGCCGAGCAGGGCTGTGGGTCCCTCTGGCGCCCAGCCGTGCCCCATGTCTTGCTCATTGAGGCACAGGCCCGAAATGACTCTTTTCTTGGGGCAGATTTGCAGGAGAGTGACAGTGAGGAAGAGAAGGAGGAGGAAGAGGAGGAAGGCACAGACTCCAGCATCATGGGAGTTTTGGTGAGAGCTTTCCCCGAGCCCCATGGTGGCTGGGGCTCTTCCCGGCGTCTCGTCTCACCGAGGCTGCTGGGGCAGGAGGTGCTCAGTGCAGGGACTGACCCCCTGCCCGTGCCACCCTTCCTTCACAGTTCTTGGACCTGGGGGAAGAGGAGAAATATCCCACCTGGAAGCGCACGCTGACCCGCCGGGCCAGGGAAGCCCAGATGAACCGTTTCTGCAAAGCCCAGGTAGCCCCACGGGGGAGAGCAGGGTCCCCAGCCCAGCGCTGTCCCCTGTCCCCTCCATCCCACTGCCGGTGGCCACATGCCAAGAGGTGCTAGCCCGCAGACAAGCACTGCCCTTCCCTTGCAGACCATCCAGAGGCGGTTGGAGGAGATTGAGGTGACATTCCGGGAGCTGGAGCAGCAGGGCATCAAGCTGGAGAAGTTACTCCGGGATGAGGATGGTAAGGCCAGGGTGGACGGGCGACCGTGACCTGCCATGGCCAGGGGTGGGGGTCAGTCCCCTGCTCAAACCTCCACTCTGCCACCCCATAGGTGCCCCAGCTGACAAGAAGACGCAGTGGATGAACGAGCTGCTGTACCTGGTCCAGAAGAAGAACAGCCTGATGAGCGAGGAGTCAGACCTCATGATTACGTAAGGTTTTGGGGGGATGTTCCCTGCTGGGGGGGTGGTGCAGGGGGCTCAGGTGACCCCAGCCCCCAAGCCCAGCACTCCCTTTCCCTCCCCACAGGGTGCAGGAGCTGAAGCTGGAGGAGCAACAGTGGCAGCTCGACCAGAATCTCCGCCACTACATGAACATGGAGGGTGAGTGCCAGCACATGCCCGGTGGGGGGGTCCCTATGCATGGTGGGGGGAGCAGGGATGGGGCTGTGCCCCCCCCCACCACCAGCCCCACTCCAGCCCCCTGCTCCCGCAGAATCCCTGAAGACACCTGAGGATTCCGTGGCTGAGCGGGAGATCCTGGCTCAGCTGCTGGACGTGGTGAACAAACGCAACGCCCTCATCCACATGCAGGAGGAGAAGCGGCTCAGCGAGCTGCAGGCCTGATCCGTGCAGCCCCAGGACCTACTGGTTCCTCCCCGGGGTAGGGGGACAAGTGGTCCCTACCCCAGCAGAGCATCACCCTGAGCTTCTTCTGAAGATGGTGATGCCTGAGCTGCCCGCAGGGAGCTGCTGCGGCCAATCCAGGTCCCCACTTGCCAAAGCCTGGTGTGGAGGGGCCAGGACCTGCTGGTGGATGCCCACGTTGGGAGACACCGAGGAGCACCCCGGCTTTGGAGTGCAGAGAGGGTGTCCCCATGCTTGGCTGGATTGCCTTTGCCTTGTGCTTGCTTGAAAACAAGATTTGCAGGGGGGTATGAAACGCAGGGCTCTGCCCTGGGTTTGCTACAAGGAGGAAGGAGCCCCACAGGGGAGTGGGGTCTCCCTGAGATCAGGGGGTCCCACAGCCATCACCCCTTCAAAGGGACACTGCCTGGAGGCGTGGCCAGGGCATCCAAAGCATTTTGTACGGCAGAGCACTTCGTGTGGTGTCTTCATCACTGCCCAGCCATCCCCGTGCCCCGGGCACCAAAGAGCTTCACTCGCAGCAGGGAGGACATGACTATGGCCACCACAGGCAGCTCACAGTGGAGATACCAAATGTGGAGGGGCAATGTCAGGAGTAGCCCCTTGAAGCCAACCCAGAAGGTCCTTCACAGCTGGGGACATCCATCCTAACCCAGGACATGGAGCCCAGCTGGGGCCATCCATCATAACCCAGGATGTCCATCCTAGGCCAGGAGGTCCAGCCTGACCTGGAACAACCATCCCAGCTGAGTACACCCATTGTAACCTAGGACATCCCTCCCAGCTGACGACATCCGTCCTAACCCAGGACATCCATCCCAGCCTGGCACATCCATCTCTTCCAGGGATGTCCATCCCAGCCAGGGACATCTGGCTCTACGAGTTGGGCCAGTGACAGACAGACAGGGCTGATGCCACCATTCTCCATCACTGCTTTCGGGTGCTATATCCACGTTGTCCCCAGCCACTGCAGGAAAACAGGGTCAGAACCCTACTGGGTTCCCAGGGGTCGCCGGGGAAGGAGCTTTTTGTCCAGCAGGTCCCCATGGGGGCTGTGCCCAGAGCCGGCACTGTGTGACACCGAGGACCAGGGATGCCAGCAGCCATGTCCCCCTTGCTCCTTTGGGTATTCCCCTGCTTGGCAATGCCAAACTAGCCTTTCCACAGACTTCTCAGACCTTTCTGGGGTCCCCTGTTGTTGTGGGGTGGCCTCCACGGCCAAACAGTGCTTACGGCAGCCCCAGCCATGTGGGACACTGGGGTCTCGGGCACGGGCTCCTTCAGTGCCTCCCCCAACCCTCCTGCCCACCCTTCGTTTGTACCAGCCCCATTATCCTGCTGCAACCCCCCCCAATTCCCCTCAAATAAAGTCTCCCTGACCCAATGCCAAGGGCTAAAATACGACCTTTATTTTCTATCCATGTCAAATCTGGTTGCCGGAGCAGTCACCAGCTTTCAGCAGGAAGCCCCCGAGGCCGCCCCGGGCAAAGGGAGGCTGAGCCTCTTGAGCCTCCCGGCCACGCTGGTGGGTCCCTCCGGCTAGGAAGGGAGTATTAAAAAACATAGCAATTAAAATCCGCCTGTGCCGTGGTTCCCACGGGGGCCAACGCAATGAATCTGCCCTGAAAAATCTTAATTTCACCCAGAGAGGTGGCTGTCGAACCCATGCTACTGAGCCAGCCGCAGTGCTGCTCACCTAAATCTTGAAGTCAACTAGAAAAGGGGACCAAAAGGGGCCAGGATGGGGCTGGGGGAAACACACGCACACAATGTGAGCCACCCACATCCCCAGCTCAGCTGTCACTGGGACGCTCCTGCAGCGCCCGCAGGGCCATCCGCAGCTGCTCCTCGGTGCCCTGCAGCATCTTCACCTCCACGGTGTGGAAGAGGTGGAGGCCTGTGGCGAGGAGGAGGACGCCAATGGCGAGGAAGGCCAGCAGGGCGAAGGAGAGCTTGGGGAAGGGTTGTCCGGCCCCCAACCCCACCAGCGTGCCCAGGGCGGCCGCTGCCTGCAGCAGCAGCAGCAGCAGGGCCAGCACGGCCATCCTGCCCGTGGAGTAGCGCTGCCCCTGCGCTGCCCGCAGCCCCACGCCCACCTCCGTTCGTGCCTCCGTCACCACGTCCGCCAGCGTCACCTCTGCGGGGGACAGGAGCGACTCAGAGGGGTGGCACTCCCCCTGCACCCCTTTTTCATAGAACCATCAAATGGTTCGGGTTGGAAGAGACCTTAGAGATCATTGAGTTCCAAGCCCCCTGCCCTGGGCAGGGACACCTCCCACCAGACTAGGTTGCTCCAAGCCCCCTCCAACCTGGCCTTGAACCCCTCCAGGGATGGGGCAGCCACAGCTTCTCTGGGCAACCTGGGCCAGGCTCTCACCATCCTCACAGCAAAGAAGTTCTTCCCCACATCTCAGCTCCATCTCCCTTCTTTCAGGGTTAAACCCTTCCCCCTCCTCCTACGGCTCCCCTCCCTGATCCAGAGTCCCTCCCCAGCTTTCCTGGAGCCCCTTGAGGGACTGGAAGAGGCTCCAAGGTCTCTCTGGAGACTTCTCTTCTCCTGGCTTTTCTCCCTATTCCTACCACTCTGCCCTGTCCATGCACCCCTCCACAAGCAGCACCCCAAGGGATGCCCTAAGCAAGGGGAAACATCCCCCAAAACTCCATCCAACTCCACCAGTTGGCACAAGGGGGACCCTGGCAGTCCCCCCCCACTCCTTACCAGCTATGCCCTGGGTGTCACCCGCAGCCTGTCCCTGCCGCCGGATCTGCAGCGTTGCCATCACGGCTTCGTGGTCCGAGAAGGGGATGTCCATGCCCGGGGCTGTCCCCGTGGTGGTCTTCAGTTCTTCACACTTCACCGTGAAGCTGGAGATGGCCTGGGCAAGGGGACGGTGTGGGAGGTCACACAAGTGTTTCACCCCCCCACTGCCACCCGCAGCCGGTGGCCAAGGCCCCCCCCGTTACCTTGTAGAGGATGTAGTCGATGCGGATGCCCAGCGGGAAGGGCAGCAGCTCTGACTTGACAGTGAAGCAGTTGTTGGGGACAAGGGTGCAGCCGTCCTCGCAGCCCTGAGAGCAACCACCTGGGTCGGGGTGGGGGGGGCTCTGGGTGTACCCCAGGACCCCGGCCCCCCCACCCTGCGGCTGCTCACCTCAAAGTTCGTGGCCTCGGTGAAGGCGTCCCGCAGCCCCGTCCAGCCCCGCAGCAGCCGGATGCCCACGTCTTCAGGGTGCATGTTCAGGTCCCCCCCCACCAGCACCACATCAGCCGCCTTTGAGGTGTGTCTGTGGGGATGGGGACGGCTAACCCCCTTCCCCACCCTGCCCAGCACTGGACTGCCATTACTGGGACCCCCCCCCACCAGTGCTCCTCAGCCTTACTCCTGGCTGGGACTGGTAGCAACTGGAAGCTCTCTGTAGTGCAAGCCCCAGGGATGGGGGTGACTGTGCACACCCTGGAGGACCCGGAGTGAGGGAACCCCACGGGACACCCCATGGCTGCTCACCGGATGAACTGTGCCAGCTCCCAGGCCTGCACCAGGCGGTGGGGCAGGTAGGCGTCCTTCTCCCGGCAGTACTCGGCGTGCAGCTGGCAAGAAAGGGGGGCAAAGTGGCCATGACCCCCCTGTGCTGGCATCTACCCTGCTCCTAGGCTCCCTGCAAACCCACCCAGGCCCTCTAGATGGTCACTTTGGGGTCTGGCCGACTCCTGCCTTCACCTCATCCCCCTGGGGACAGCCTGGGATGATGCTCACCCCACTGCACAGCCAGGTTGTGGGGTTACTGTCCCACTCCCCCAGCAATATTTCATTAAATCAGTGCATAGTCCCAGGAGAGGTGGTCCAGAGCAGTGGTCAAAGCAAGGGGACAGCGAAAGAGGGGTACGGCCACTCGTCCTGCCCCTCCCCATCATCGTCCCCCCCGCCACATCTTTCCCCGAAGTGCTCACGTGGGTGACGTAGACGTTGAAGATGATCCCGGAGATCTTAATGATGACGAGGCCAACGGACTTGCCGCAGAACCAGTCCCCATGCTGGAGCTGAGGAGGGAAAGGGGAGCAGGCTGGGGTCAGCGAGGCTCTGTGGGGCTGGGCCCCATGGCACTGCGTGCCCCCAGCACCCCACTCACCATGTAGGGGTACCCGTTCAGCGAGTACTGGTAGAGGAGTGTGTCCAGGATGGGGAACCGGGAGAAGACACAGAGGCCACTGCCGATCACCCCACTGCGGGAGGGGAAAAGCATGGTGAGGCAACGCGGTCCCCGCCTCGTCTGCCTCCCCCCAGCCCCGAGCCAAGCGGGCTCCCTGGATGCCTGGGTCCCAGTGTGATCCCATGAGTACCCCCCTCCCCAAGCATGGGGTGTCCCTCGGTGACAGAGGTGACCCACAGCACCCGCACTGGTCTCTCCGTGTGGCAAACACTGAGGAGGTGGCACAGCCCTGCCACAGCCCCATGGACCGCCCCGGGGGGAGGCGGGGGGGCTGACCCGGACCCCTCTCACCTGCGGAAGTAATGAGAGAAGGGGTAGCAGCTTCCCAGCTTCACCTTCAGGTCGCTGTAGTCCCGCTCACTCCACACCTGGAAAACAGCAGGACAGGCTGAGAACGGGCACACTCATCTCACAGGCTGGGAACAGGCACACTCGTCTCATGGCTCACGGGCTGAGAACGGACACGCTCAGCTCACAGACTGCCCTCACCTCCTGGAGAAGTACCAGGTCGAAGCCCTCCCGGCGCAGCATCTCCCCGATGAGCTGGACACGCTCCTGCCGCCGCTTGCTCAGGTAGCAGATGGCCCTGCCGGAGAGGGGTGGGATGTCACAGCTTGGGGGGGACAGGGCGACAGGGGCTGTTGGGGCACGCCGGGACCCGAAATGGGGGAGACAGGGCTCCAGTACTGGTATGGGAAGGATACAGATTGGGGGAGATGGGAGAGGAGGGGGAAAGGGCCATGAGAGGACATGGGGACAAGAGGGAGGTGAAGGACGTCTGTCCCCCTGTTTGGGGACAGCTTTTCCTGCCTGCAAAACTGAGGGGCAGATGGTTGGTGTGCAAATGGGGGGACCCTTTTTTGGGGGGAGCGGGTGCAGACGGGACAGGGGGCACTGCTCAGCCGAGCACCTCATGACCTGGGGCTGGGAGAGTGCTGCGGCCCCGAAAAGAAAGGGGCATGAAGGTGACACTAAGGTGGGACCCCTGTCCTGGTGTGGGGGGGTCCCTGTCCCCACCCGTGCACCCTGGTGCGGCCACAGTGAATTCTGGACTCACCAGCAGTTGAGGTCGAAGACACGTAACCGCAGGGTGGGATCTTCCTCCATTGCTCACCGGGGCTTCACCGGGGTCAGAGGGGACCGTCGGGCAGGGGGGGGGTACCTGCAGGGAGAGGGTTGGGGTGACAGCCCCGAGAAGCTGGCGCAGGGCATGGGGCAACCCCAGGGTGCCAAGGGCACAGGGGCCGAGCCAAGGCAAAGGCCGGGAGGGAGGAGCACTCAGGGTGCTCCTGCGTGGCCCATCCTGCACCCCAACTTGCCCCCATACAAGGACCCACCTACCCAAACCACAGGGGTGACCCCTCCATCCCGCAGATGGGGACACGGGGGGGTCAGGGATGGGGTACAAGGCTCAAACCCCTTGTCTGTCAGCAAGATTTGCTTCCGGATGGACTTTAAACCCCGGGTTCAAAGCGGCGCTGCGAGGTACGGGCATGGGACACCCCACCACCCTCCTCCCCTGTTGGGGAGCCCAGGGACACTGTGGAAGCCCCCAA
>VXAK01022076.1:86169-97358 GCA_013399435.1 Arenaria interpres
GAAACGGAAGAAAGGAAAAAAGAACCATGAAAACAACAAACAAAAAACCAAACATGCTACATGTGAGACCTCGGGGCGGGCAGCCCCAGCACAGCCCTGGGATGGGATGCAGGTGCCTTTCCCTGGATTTTTCCCCCTCTCTCTTTCCCCCAGCCTCACTCGCCTCTGTCCAGCCCCACCACCGAGTCCTCTCCGGGGCTTGGGGCCGGGGTGGCTCTGCCCTGTCCCTCGGGGATGGGTGGCTTTTCCCGGCAAGGAGAGGTCGAAGTCCCCATGCCTGGCGGGACACGTGGCACCACGATGGCAGTCAGTGCCCCTTCCTGAGCTCTGGGGCTGCTCCTGCTCCTCTGCACCCAGCAGCATCGAGCCTAAACCCCCCCTGTGTCCCCCCCATCCCAGGCTCCTGCGCCCCTCAAACCGCTCCTGTCCCACAGCACCTGGCTCTGCACCTCCCGCTGCCTTCACTCCTCCGTTGGCACGAGAAACCCGGCCAGACCTGGCCATCTCGGGCTCCCTGTCCCCACCACCACCACCCTGCTCCGTGCCACCACCGCAAAACCCAACCTCTGTCCCTCTGCGTCCCCTCCTGCGCCCTGGGGATGCTGTCCCCAGGGACAGCCACAGCCCTGGGACCGGGAATGCTGCCTTGCCTTATTTTGGGCTGGAGTCACAAAAACACCTCCAAGCGGATCCGGTCCCCTGTCCTGCTGTCCCTCCTGCCCTCTGTCCCCTCTCTGTTCCCTCTCTGTCCCCAACTCTGCCCGCTCGCAGCCTGGCCTTGCGTTGCCCAACGTACTTCTCCCGGCCCGAGCTGCTTCCCTGGCCGCTTCCCATGGGATACAGGGAGCCGCCAGAGCAGCTGCGGAGAGCAGCCGAAACCAGAACATTCAACACAGAAACAAAAAGGCAAAAAAGGTGGGGAAAAAAAAAAAGACTGAAAATGTACATATGCAAAGTGAATCAGGCAAATCCGCCCTGACTGCTCTCCCCTCATGGCTCCTCGGCGAGTGACAAGGAGGGGGGGTGGGTTTAGCCTCGTCCACCCCCAAGTGCAATCCCTGAAAGGACACGCAGACCTCAGGGGGTCCCGCTGTCACATTAAAAACCACCNCTGCATCACCTCCTCCGGTCACCGGCACAAGGAAGTAAGAGAGGAGCAGGTCCTGGCCACCAGAGAGGGGTACAATCCTGATTACAAGCATGGTGTCTTTTTAAAAAGTATTAAAAAGCACTTTAATTTAAAAAAAAAAAAAATAATGGGGGGGGAAAACAAGCCATAAAAAAATTACTTTGCATCGTCGATGCCCTTCAGCACTGCCCGTTCCCGGTGCCCCTGGCTGGGCACAGAGGAGCATCCTGGGTGCAGGTCCCCGGAGGGGTGACAGCACCCCCCTCTGCCACCCTGCCCTGCTCCCGCCTTGGCACCTCCATCCCCGGCGCCGCCAGCCGCTGCCACCCCAATGGGTTTGGGACCAGACCTGCCACGATGCCACGTCCTCCAGCCCGTCCAGGCTCCCTCCTCTCAGGACCGGGACCACATCCAAGCGAGGGCAGGGGGAGGCAAAAGGAGGAGGTGGGGGTTCATCCTCCGCTTCAACACCCCGATGCTGGCAGTGGCACGGAGGGCTCCCGGCCTCCATCAGTGACACCGAGGGCCAGTTTAGCCCCATCCAGCGCCGGACGGGGGTTTCCTTTCTCCCTACGCTTCCTTTCCCATTCTTCTTTTTTTTTTTTTTTATTTATTTAAAAAAAAAAAGAAACTGTTCCTAAGTAGAAAACATCTGTGATCGCAAGTCAGTCTTTTTTTTGGCTATTGTTTTTCTTCCTCCTCCTCCTCCTCTCTTCAAATGACTTCTCACGAGGCAACGGGCACGGGTGGCTTTTCTCCACGGCCAACCCCCCCCTCCCTCCCCTGCACATCCCTCGTGCCCCCCCTGTCCCCGAGGACCCCTAGTCCTTGACCAACTTGTAGACGTGGTGCTGGGCGCCGTGCTCGCTGGTGGAGACCTCGAAAACGAAGGCGATGCAGAGCAGGGTTTCCTGGGTATCCCTGTTGGTAACAACCTGCGGCAGAGTGGAGAGCACGTTAGGAGGGAGATGCTGATATTTGATGGGCTGCAATGGCTCGGTCACAGGTATTTAAATTGCTAACCTCTTAATTGTGCCATGAAAAAATTTCTATCCATTTTTCTGCCCAGGGGATTGGGTGCTGCATAAGTTCAGGCACAGGTATTTTATTTACACCAGCAAAAATCTGCTACCCATTTTTTTCAGGGGTTACTCAGGCTCAGGCACAGCCAATTTAATTTCACCACCAAAAATTTGCCATCCATTATTCAGGGGGTTGTATGGTCTCAGGCACAGCCACTTTATTTGCACCACCAAAAATTTGCTACCTGTTTTTTGGGGGTTGCACAGGCTCAGACACAGCCAATTTCTTTGTACCATTAAGATTTGCTCCCTGTAATTCAGGGAGTTGCATGGACGCAGGCACAGCCACTTTAAATGCACCATGAAAAATTTGCTACCCATTAACTGGGGGCTTACTCAGGCCCAGGCCCAGCCAGATTAATTTCACCACCAAAAATTTGCCATCCATTATTCAGGGGGTTGTATGGTCTCAGGCACAGCCAATTTATTTGCACCACCAAAAATCTGCTTCCCACTTCTTGGGGCATTGCATGGTTCAAGCAGAGGCACTTTTTTTTGCACCACCAAAAATCTGCTACCCCATTTTTTGGGGGGTTTCATGGGCTCAGGCAATGCCAAGACGGGGTACCCTGGGGCCGGGCAGCCCTCGGCAAGGATGGTGGGGTCAATGGAAGTGTGGGCACCACGGTCCTGGTGGGAAACGCTCCCTGGAAAGGAGGGGAGGTACCTGCAGGATGGTGAAATTCTCCAGGACGCTGTTCATCATGTACTTCTCCGGGAGGTGCTTGAGTTTGTGGATGAAGTTGATCATGTACTCGCACATGGGGGAGCGGTGGATGCGGTAGACGAACCGGCCATTCTCCAGCCGCGCGTACTCCGTCTGGGGGGGAGGACAGACAGCAGAGTGAGCACCCACCCCATGGGAGCCAAAACACTGCCATGGACACAGGCAACAGCGGGTGGTGGCCAAGTGGGACATGGTGGAGATGTCCCCTCCCCTCTATCCATGCACCCACGTGTCCTACACCCACCCCTGGGGTTTTCTCCATTCCAGGACCCACAGTAGACCCAATTCCCACCCCTTCCAAATGCAGTGGGGCACGGGACTCACCTCCACCTTCTCCACGACCTGCTTCCCAAAGGAGCACACTTTGGTGGAGACCGTGATGGTCATGTTCTCTGCACTGCTGTACTGGCTGCTGACACCGTAGAAAGTCCCCGGCCCGTCCTGGATCGTGCTGTTCAGATCCGCCTGGAGAGATGAGAGCAGGGAGAGGGGCCCATTAGGTGCCATCACACCCAGCTCCCGATGGGGACAGCGGACACCGGCTTATGAAGCTGCTCAGGATGCTCCTGCTCTGCCAGCGGGATGCCCAACCTGCAAGGAGCCTGTGGCTTATAGATCTTC
The DNA here is from genome assembly GCA_013399435.1 of Arenaria interpres. Taxonomy (NCBI): domain Eukaryota; kingdom Metazoa; phylum Chordata; class Aves; order Charadriiformes; family Scolopacidae; genus Arenaria; species Arenaria interpres. Next base: position 89,729 of record VXAK01022076.1, read on the forward strand.
TATACACCAAAAATCTCTGTGATAGGACATTTGGGGAGGGACTCTTTATCAAGGAATGTAGTGATAGGATGAGGGGTAATGGTTTGAAGTTGAAAGAGGGGAGATTTAGGTTCGATACTAGAAAGAACTTCTTTGCTGTGAGGGTGGTGAGAGCCTGGACCAGGTTGCCCAGAGAAGCTGTGGCTGCCCCATTCCTGGAGGGGTTCAAGGCCAGGTTGGAGGGGGCTTGGAGCAACCTGGTGTGGTGGGAGGTGTCCCTGCCCAGGGCAGGGGGGGTTGGAACTTGATGATCTTTAAGGTTCTTTCCAACCCAAAGCATTCTGTGATTCTGGGACAACCCTCCCTTTGCTCCCCCTCCCAGCATCGTACCCAAAATTTGACGAGGAAGAAGGAGTTCTGGGGCCCACGCTCATAGAGCTCCTTGAGGCCACCTTTCTTCTCGGGGAACTTGTCATAGATCTGGCGGATGTCCACGGCCTCCAGCAGCGGGTCGCTGTACGAGGGGTTCGTCTGGCCGATGTGCACGAAGAGGTGTTTGCTGTACTGTAAGGACCGGGGCGGGGTAATGAAAACGAGAGGTCAGGCGGAAAGAAAGGTGCCACCAAGTCCAGGGATGGGGCACCAGCCCAGCTGGGTGCCGTGGTGGGGACACAGAGGGGACCATTACCGTTTCGGCGTCCCGTGGCACCTCCATGAAGGCGGAGTATTCGAGGAGCCGGAGCTTGGCGGAGGCGATGGTGCGGTCCTGCCAGACGGGCACGGCCGAGGCAGCTGGTGGGAGCGGAGCCAAGGGCTCATAACCTGAAGGGTGGGGGGGACACAAAGTGTTGGGGGACAGCCATGAGCTGGGGTGAGCCCACCCCTGCACTACATCTGCATTGTCCACCCTCCTATATCTCCCAGTATAGGGTTTTTTCCCATGGAGTGGCCAAAACATGACATATGCTGGTCCCCATCCTGGGTGGAAAGGGATTGAGGGGGACACAGGCAGGAGTGGTGGGGTCCTGCTCACCGTGGAGCTTCTGGCTGGGTTTAAACCCAGGTTTTTGCCCCCAGCAGGGCTGGGGAGGGGACTGCAGGAGGGTGGCACTGTGGGTGGGAGGGTGGCATGGGCATGGGGTCCCCTGCAAGGGAGCAAGGAAGGTCACTTACTGGCTAGTGACGGAGGCATGGGTGGCTGGATAGGGTAAGCTGGTTGTGCAAACGGTTTAATGCTGGAAAACAAAGAGCATCGTTAGGTTAACAAAGCCCAGGTCACCTCAGCCCCTTGCCAAGGAGTGTGGGGGGGGTCCTGCCCAGTACAGCTGGAGGGGTCTTGTACTTACTCCTGAGAGGGTCCAGGCTGTCCTGGGATAGGCCCACTCCAAAACTGCAAGAACAGCACAAGGAAGAGTCAGTGGCTTCTGACCCCCCCACCCCAAATTTCCCCTCCTCACCTGCTGCAAACTGGAGTCCCCAAAGCCCCCCCGTGCATTGCCACCATGACGAGGGGACCATCAAACATCCCCCCGTCCCCTGTGCACCCCTGCATGGGGATCCGTGTGTGTCCCCTNNNNGCTAAGTTTGTTCTGCAGGACGCTGGCCGAGACGATCTGTGCGGAGGACATGGAAGCCATGCTCTGCAGAGCCTTATCCTTCGAGACCTGGTCCTGGGGAGGGGAGGGACAGGAGGGACACAGGTTACACTGGCGACTGAGACACCCCCCTCCCAAACCTGAATGTGCCCAGCAGGTTTTGCAAAGCTGGTTGTGCAGCCCTGCAAGGGACCAAGGTGAGTAGATGCCCCCTCCCTCCCCAAATGCACCCATAGTAATTAATACTTTAAGCTTGCAAATGTCACCCGGGCAGGAGCTCCTGGGTCTGGAAAGTGTCCCCGCTCCCCCGGGGGCACAAAGGGGTTAGCCCCTCAGTGGGAAGAGGCAAAAGGACTTGGGGAACCAAAGGGACCACAAATTCAAGCTCAACTTACCAAGTTCATGGCCTGTCCAAAAAAGAAAGGGAGGGAAAAAAAAGGGTTAGAGCATCGTGGGAGTCCACAGGCACCACATGTATCTCCCCCCCCACCCCCAAAACTGCGTATCCTCCACCCCAGCTCATCGCCGCAGCCTGATTTGGGGAGTGAACCCCTCGACCTGGCTGATCACCAGGGGATGCACATGATGGGCACCGATGTCCAGTCTTAATCCCACCAGGATCAGGATGCCAACACCCCCCACTATTTTAGGGGGTCGCTGTGGCTTTTTAACAGCCTTTACAACCTTTAATGCCCTTTACAGCCTCCTCAGTGGCCCCCAGTGCTTGAAACCAGGGCATGGAGAGGTTCCTGCCTGGCAAAGGGCACCTGCACCCAGCTCCCTGGGATGTGGGCACCAACTCCTCTGCAGGCACCGTAAAGAAGAGCCTGGGCGCAACGCCCCTATGCCCTCTGTGCATTTATAGAGGAGACCAACTATTTTTTCCTTCTCCTTTTTGCTCCGAGGTCTTTCCCCCAGGGCAGGGCTGCTCCTCCAGCCCCATCGCCAGGACATTTGTGTGCTGGTCCCACCGCATACCCTCTGTGTTCCCTTGAAACCTTCCTCCAGGATCAATCGCTTCATTTCTTTTCACCTGGGGCAGGGCAGGAGCGTGGGCATGCAGCCATATGCTGGGCAGCCCTAACCCGCACATGACTGCAACTTAAAAATACATATATATTGTTCATGGAAGGGAGTTTCCATTCAATAGGACGAGCACTGGGTGAGGGCAGAGGGCTGCCTGCCCCAGGATTTGCCTCCAAGTATGACTGGGAAAGGATATATCGCTTGGGGGGGAATCGCTTGGGGCCGTTCCCTGCCGGATTCCTGTAGGGGATGGAGAGCACATCCACAGATACTGGTCTCCATCCTCGGATCCCTGGGGGTCACTCCTGCCCCTCGCTCCCCCATGGCCTGCACTGGAAATCGGAAATCTTATTCTGTTTTATTCTAATTCTATTCCATTATATTCTATATTATTTTTTTCTGTGCAAAGGCACAGAATATTATATATATATCTATATATCTATATATAGATATATTATTTTTTCTGCTGCCCCCCCTCTCCCTGGCTGACCCGCTTGTAGCTGGGAGTTGGCTTTAAGATGTAGGAGCCCAGAGGAGTCTCCCAAAGTAGTAGTTTTGGGTGCCCTCTCCTGGCTTCTCCCAGCAAACCAAACCTGCCGGGGTGCAGGCACCCTCCTGGCACCCTGCTCATGCGGCATCGGGGTCCCTGCTGAAGGGAGGGCATAGCTTGGTGGGTTCCTGGGCAGCTTTGGCGACCAAAATACCAGCACCAGCTGTGATGGTGGCCCCTGCTGCCAGCCTCAGTGCCACAGGCTTGGACACAGCACCCAGGACAGGGGGACAAAGGGACGGGGAGGTGGCGATGCTTTTGGGACTGTGTGGTCTTGGTTCCTGGCATGGGGCTGGGAAGTTTTCCGGGCTCCCACACCCTCAGCGAGGCAGCAGGTCCCCCCCGGGTCCTGCCCAGGGAGATGCTCCCCATGTGACAATGCAGGGACGAAGCCAGGAGCATCCCAGGCTGCGCAGCCCAGCCCAGATCTGGCTGTTCCCAATGGGTGGTCGTGCAGTGGGGACCACTCTGTTCCCAATCTTGCACCGGGTGGGTCCAACCCGAGCAGGGCTTGGTCCTTCGGAGACGCCTCAAGTCCTGCCCATGTTGTGTGTCCCCCCGCCCCATCATCACCCTCCCCACCACCACCACGAAGCTCGGTGGGTCGGTTACGGAAGGGTTAGTTGGGCTCCAGTTAGGAGGAAGGAAGGAAAGAAAAAGCCAACCAGAAAAGAGAGGATGATCCAGTTTTTCCTTGCTCGGCTCCCTTGGTTCCTGGAACCATGGGCTGCCCCGGCACCACCATGTCCACTCCCTGGGACCACTGTGCCCGCTCCCCAGGACTGCTGTGCCCCCTCCCTGGCAGTCCGACCCCATCTGGACCCACTGCCACCCTCATCCCCAAGGTGCCACCTGGGCCAAACTTGGACCCTGGTGCATCACAAGCTGCTGGGTTGGCAGCCTGCAGGGACTCCCAGGACTCCCCTGCTTCTGCCCACATACCCTCCCAGCACCTGTCACAAGTGGTGCCAGGTCTCAGCTAGGGAAGGGAGAGCTTTGCACCCTTTGCTTGAACCTCACTTTGCCCTGCTGGCTGCTCTGGTGGGGGGTCCTTCCTCTCCTGGGATAACCCCTGATGGTCCCAAAGTGGGGGCAGCCCTCGAGCATCACCGGAGGAGGGTTTAAACCCCCATTTCCCCATGGTGAGATCCTTGCCTGGGCTACAGAAGGGCATTTGGCACCCAGCCTTCGAGCCAGACACCCCCTTACGCTTCTCCCCAGGCATCTCACAACGATGCCACTAAAAACCATGCGGTCCCAGGAGCCAAGGGAGGGGGGAAGAAAAAAACACCACCAAAAAAAAAAGAGAGGTATAAAAGAAAGCAAGCGGCACACCACAGAGCCGAGTGCGTTAGTCGTCAGCGGGCCAGGGGGGTCCAGGCAGGGCTGGGGGTGGGACACGCGTACCTTCAGCTTGGACTGAATCTCACGAGATTTCCGCCGGGCAAGAACCTGCAAGTGGCTAGAGACCTGCAGAGAGAGAGCAGAAGGAGAGGGGGAACAGCAGAGCCGTCAACCAGAGGAAAGGAGGAGGAAGAGGAGGGGCTGCCCATGCTCACAGAGACACCGCCGCGGACACCTGGGCAAGGGCGCCAACGTACCTTGATGCCAACCTGGTACTCCCGCACCTTCTTCCGAGCTAGAACCTGTATGTGGCTGGACACCTAGCGTCCGCCACGCCGTTCGGAAAGGAAAACACAGAGAGCGTGAAGATATGATTCCCCCGGGCAAGGCGGGATGTTGTTCCCCGGGGAAGGGAGCGCGGAGAAAAGGGGGGGAGCGCAGGGGGCTGGCCGGGGTGATGTTCCTGGAGACGCTCAGGATCCGGTGGCCGCCACAAGCTGGAGGGAGGAAAATTGCGGGGGGACCCCGGCACTGAGCTGGTTGATGCTGGTTTGTGCCCCCCCATATGGTTGGGGTGAAGCTCCTTGAGGTGAAGCTGCTGCAGTTGTGGGGAGTGTGTCTGTGTTCTGTGTTTACCATCCATTGGGGCTGCCTGGACAGACAGATGGACCCCCCCCCCCCCGGCCCCTGCGAGCGCAGTGAGCACAGAATAGGGCCCATCAGGTGTGGGGTGCCCCTGGGGTGCCCCAGGTGGGGCTACAGTGAGACCAACAGTCCCAAGGAAGATCCAGGGGGGACCGGCTCATTCCCCCACGGCTGCTGCTGGTTTTGCAGGTGGGAAAGGTGAAAAACTGGTGGAGTTTTTTGTTTCCAGACCCCTATAAGAGCAGGATCCCAAGAAAAGGGGCTGATGTACAGGCATGAATGCGTATCGTGGCTGGGGGTGCCTGACCCGAGCCCCAGGCAGGGTGGGGGTCCCTGCACCCACCGGGGCTGATTTCGCTGAGGTCCTTCTCCCACCAGTGCCAGGCTGTCCAAGAAGAGACCCCAGGCTGGCCAGGACATGGCTGCACAGAGGGGACAATGCCACAAATACTCTCCCCTGTGCCTTTCCCGAGTCTCCCCAGAGCATCACTTTCACCCAGCGCTGTATCTTTCCCTCCATGGAAGGGGGGGCGGGGGGGCAGTTAAGGCTTTAAGCTAGAAATAAAGCGCTGCTCAGCGCTGGTCTGAACACAGGGACAGTGGCCGGACACTGGTCCCTCTCGATCCAGCATCAGTCCTGGAGGGATATTCCCCCCAGTGGCTGGGGACCAGCGTCCCTCTCTTGCAGGGACTCATGGCACGGTCCCGGCTGAAGGGCTTTGGAGGGCATGGGCTCCCGGGCAGCGTGAGCTGGAGCTCCTTAAAGTTTTGGGGACCAAAATGCCAGCACCAGCTCTGATGGTGGCACCTGCCACCAGCCTCAGTGCCAGAGGCTTAGACACAGCACCCAGGATGGGGGACAGGGTGGACGGGGAGGTGGTGATGCTCTTGAGACCATGGGGTCTCGGTGCCTGGCAGGGGGCTGGGAAGTCCCAACGTAAGTGTCCCCATGGTCCCAATCCATCCATCCCCCTGCGTCCGGAGATGCACCCTCTCCCCAGCATCCTGGGCCAGCAGCTCTGCAGCATGGCTACCAGCTGGGGGCCACCATGGAGGAAAGAGCCACCGGACGTGTCACAAATGGGCTGTGGCCATCCTGTCCTCGGACAGGTTTGGTCTCTGGCAGGAGGGTGCAGCGAGGGCTGGATGGGACCCTGCCTGCATCCCTGCCTGCAATCCCCTACCCGCCCCAGCATCACGCCCTGCGCGGCAGCAAGGTCGGGGCAAGGGCTCTGCGGTATCTCCAGCCCCCCAGGACCAGCACCACACACTCCCCCAGGCTGTCTCCTGGCCAGGATGGGGACACCTTGCTCTCAGCCTAGGGACTCTGGGGGGTGCCTTCACTGTGGCGTCTGGCACATGTGGCACAAAGCCCAGCGAGGGGCAGAGGTGGGAACAGTCCCTGGATCCACGTGGAGCAGCAAAGCAATGCACAGAGACACACATGCTGCTTGGATGGAGACATCAAGGGTTCCTGCCACCCCTGGGGTGATGCCAGCCAGGTTGGCACGGGGGGGCTGAGCGCTGCCTGCGCCCGCACCCCGAATTTCAAGGCATCCCCAGGTTAGGCTGGGACAGACCAGCCCGAAGGCGTTTGTACTCGCAGATGAAGCTCCTCGCAGAGGATGAGGGTCCTCTTGGCAGTGATGGTGGCTCCAGGAGGGGATGCAGAGGACGGGCGACACAACCAGACACCCGCTCCCTCCCTGGGCTTACCTGGCACCCCCCTCCTGCCCCCCGCCCCGAGCCTTCCCATGAGAAAAAGCAGAGCGATGGCCTCACCTGCTTCCTCGTCCGTGTCTTCCCCGTCCGCAGCTTGATGTACCGGGCTATCAGTTCGTTACGACCTGCCGGCAGAGCCAAGGGGTCAACCTCGGGGAAACAGGGGGGGACAGGGCCATCACCCCCCAAAGGGCACCTCTGGCCCCCACCCCGGCCTGATGATGCTGGTCCTTAACGAGGCTGGTCCTTAATGAGGCTGGGCTTTAATGAGGGAGGCACTGCCGGGAGATGGCGCTCCCATGACAGTTGTCTGGCCCGAGGGGACATCGGGGTGGCTAGAGGGGACATGGGGGTGGCCAGCCCCCCTGCCAAACCAGCGGGACCCACCTTGTGGCCTCCGCCCCACTGAGTTTGGCAGCCCCCAGGCACAGGGGGCTTGGGGGGGGGGGTGACAGCCAGCAGGGACCCCCACCATAGTGGTGTCCCCAAGCATGGGCAACCACAGAGCCCCCCGAAAAAGCCATCCTTAGCTGGAGCACCCCTGAGGGGGAGCCAATCAACCCGCTCCCCCCAGCCCTTCCCACAGGGGTCCTGGGGTGCCCCCCCCCACCAGGCACCCTGCTTCCCCCTGCAAGCCATGCTGGCCTTTCCACCAGTATTTCCTAACGTCCTGGGTCTAATTCGAAGCAGAAGTTGCTTTTGTGCCACATTTTAGGGGCCAGCTGTGGCCAATCTACATTCAAACGTCAGAGCAGCTGGGAGCTTTCTT
>VXAK01022076.1:97376-108484 GCA_013399435.1 Arenaria interpres
CCCCCCCCAGCTTCAACCCTGGCTGGCCCCCTCCCAGCCCTGGAGCAACTGGGAGCTCCTGGGGGTTGGGGGGGAAATGTGGGGACAGACAGAGCCAGGTGCTACATGGGGACATCTGTGCCTTGGGGTGCCCGTGCCGGGCTGGTAGGTGGGTGGCTGGGGCTACCGTGGGTCCCAGAAATGGGGACACCCCTTGCATGGCCAGTGCGGCACCCCAGTGCCACCCCAAAGGTGCAAGAGAGGCCCCCTGCCATCCCCAGGCCACACCAGCTCCTTTGCCTCGACGCCCAGGTAAGATGATGCCCACAACAGGGTGCTGCCAAGGGGTGGGGGCAAAGCGGACCCTGGTGCTGAGCCCCAGCTTGGGGGCGGGGGGGAGTTCGCCTTCACCGGGCACTGCAGCATCCCCTTCGCACACCCCGCTCCCGAGTCCCATCCTCTCCCTCCCCACATCCAGCCCGTGGGAAATACGTAGGGGAAATAAACAAATAGGGGAAATAAATGTGTGAAATAACTGTGGGTGCCTTCACGCACCCTTGGTGAGGTGGTGCCAGCCCAGCACCCACCCCCTGCACCCATCCTGCCCCACACCGAGTCCCGGTCACCACCCCGGGCTGCACCCTCGCAGCCCTCCACGTGCCCGCACACCCCGTCCCATCCCGTCCCCCCCGCTGTGATTCACCCGGGGACCGTGTGCCATTCCCTCTTCCGAGAGGGCACGTCCTGGTCCAAATTACCACATTCCCCAAATTCCTCTCCCCTGACACCACCACGTGAACCAGTTGGACGGGCTGGGTTAAAAATAACCTGGCGGGCAGTGAGGGAGAGCGGAGGCCAGCCCAGCATGCCCATCCCGTCGTCCCCCCCTGCCAGCTCCCACCTGCTTCACCCACCCCCACACCGCTGGCATCAGTGGGGCATGGCCACGGGCATCACATGGGACCCCCCAAAAAAAGTGGGGGGGGGTTGGAGGGCAGTGGCACTGACACACCTTTATGTTGGATGCCGGCATTGCCTCTGCCACCGGTGGCTCTGGGGGGTCGCGGTAAGCTCGGCACTGCTGGTTGGGGGTCCCAGGGGGTCCCCATGGGGAGGTGCTGGGGAGGTTGGGGGAGATGAAAGGCAGGGGGCGGNCTCCTGGCGGCACTTCAGCTATTCCCGGAGAAATCCAAAAAATGCACCCACTTGGGAAGCCCTGCACTGCCCCCCGTACCCTACGGCTGCCAGCCCCAACACCCCAGGTTGTGGGCCCCGGTAAGTGGGGTGGTACGGGGAGCTGGCGTGGGGACAGTGATGGTGACACGGTGCTCACTGCAAAGCCTTGGCCCCTTTGCCCCTCTCCACCAGCGGCGGGTGAGCCATTCCCGGTGACGCCAGCATCCCGGACGGGTGTATTTTGGAGGCTGGGGATGGAGGTGCCAGCTTTGGTCCCTTCGTCACCACGGGGTGACAGTAACGTGGCAACCCATCCCCAGCTCTGAGGTCACCAGCCTGGGGGTGACACCATGGGAGGTGGAGAGGAGGAGAGACCAGCCCCTATCCCTGTAGGGATGGGGTCACCACGGCACCTTCCACCACTCTTTGGTGGCGCCATGTGCCCTGCACTACCATCACCCCCTGCCTGTATCATCCATCCTTATCCTCTTCCTCCCCATTGCAGAGAGCCACCAAGACAGAGGTGTTTTGGGAGACACCAGGAACTAGGCTGAGACCACCCCCAAACTCATTACACCAGTGGGGCCAACCAGCTCTGCCGCTCCCAACAAAGTCACCAAAATCCAAGCCAGGTGCTGGTGGCTCAGGATGGGCGGGTGGCCCTCACCGTGGGGTGTTTCCCCCCCCAGGGGCCGGGTCCAGCTGGGGAAGGTGTGGGGAGTGATGCGAGGCGCGAGGGAGCGGGAGGGCTGCCGCTGGCCCCGTGCTCCCGCACCCGTTCCCTGCCCAATGGCTTCACCAAACCAGTCTGTCCGGCAGGGCCGAGAGAGAGGGAGGGAGCGGGAGGGACAGCCAGCACAGAGGGAGGGGACGTGGGTCACTGCCACCTCCCCATTCCGGCTCTGGGATGCACCTGGGGAAGCTGCTCTCGGGGTTGGAGGTGGGGGGGTTACTCAAGGATGATGCCCCAATATGGGTTTGGGGCAGGAGGTTCTCCTTCACCCCCGGCCACCTTGTCCTGGTGGTGCCTCCATCCTTGCCCTCGTCCCCATCACTCACCGTACATCTTGCCCTCATCCGAGAGGATGATTTTCCGCCGGCCACAGGGGGGGTAGATCGCCAGCGCCTCCTGGAAGCTCTGCTCGATGTCCGGACTCCACACGCCCTCGGCATCATTGTCCAGACTCTTGTCCATGCCGTCCTGGCCATCTTCCCGCCCCTCCCCGGGGCTGCCGCTGGCGTTCCAGCTGTTGGACGCTATGGTGCTGGCTGCTCTGGGCTCCGACCCCGAGCCCCCACGGACACGTGACAACCTGCCAGGACACAGGGGGGGACACCCGTTAGACCCCGAGATCCTGGCTGGGAGCAAGGGGCTGCGGTGACAGCAAGGTCACAGGTCTGGCGCCAGTGCTGGCCCCGTCCCCACTCGCACCCAGGGCCGGGAGCATCATCCTTCCCTACTAGTCCATCCCTGGGGGGGTTGGACTAGATGATCTCCAGAGGTCCCTTCCAACCCCATATGATTCTATGATCCCGATGTGGGACATCAGACACAAACAGGCTTTCGTTGAGGGCAGAGCCATGATTTCCATGAGGACCCCCAAATCCAAGCCATCAGTGACCACCCAGGGTCCACCAAAATCAAGTTGGGGAAGGAAGCAGCCCAGATGCTGCATTTTCTGTACGAGGAGCTTGGTCACAGGGTGCCCACGGGTGACACCTCGGGATGGGGTGGCAGCAGCCCCAACCCCACACCACCACCCGCTGCCACCCAGCTGCCTCCTTGGGCAAGCAGGCCCCAAAATCCTCCCCCTCCAGCCCCAAAAACTCCCTGCTCCACCACGCCTGGCAAAGGCAAGAGCTGAGATTTGAAGGGAGACGCCGGGCGGCTCCAAGCCAGACCCCGCTAATGGGAACCAGGTGGCCAGAGCCCTCCGGCAGCCCTACCCCTGGCACCAGGAGAGGCCCTCCCCACCCCGAGGATGCTCGGCCGGGGCCCCGGGCACTCCCTGGCCGGTGGGTGATGCCGGGGAGCCTTCAACCTCCTCCTCCTCCTCCTCCCTTTGCCCGGCTCTCAGCGCAGAGTTTTGCAATAACATGTTTGGCGGCAGCTGGCGGCGGTGGGAGCGGAGAGGTGTCTCCTGTGCCGCCACGCTTCCCGGACGGGCTGGGAGTGTACAAAGGTCTCCGGCGCAGACATCTCCTTTTAAAGGAACTGCAGCAGCCCCTGGCTCAAGCGAGCTGAGAGGCCTTCTTTTTTTTTTTTTTTTCCTTTTATAAAAAAANTTGCCGAGCGCTGTGGCCAAATAAGGAGAACTGGATTGTAGGATCAAGCCAGCCGGCCAAGGGAGGGATGGCGGCAGCGGTGCCGGATGAGCCCGCGGCACCCCCAGTCCCGTGGCACGCCGTGTCCTGGTTCCCTGGGAGTCCCAGGGCATCCCAAGTCCTGTGGCACCCCAAGTCCTACATCCCCCCCTAAGACCCATGGCACCCCAAGTCCTGTGTCCCTGGTAGTCCCATGGCATCCCAAGTCCTGTGGCACCCCGAGTCTCACCTCCCCGTGAGTCTCATGGCACCCCAAGTCCTGTAGCACCCCATGTCCCATGTCCTGAAGAGTCCCACCACACCCCAAGTCCCATGGCACCCTGAGTCTCACACCCCCAGGAGTCCTATAGCATTCCAAGACCTGTGGCACCCCAAGTCCTATCTCCCCCTGAGTCTCATGGCACCCCAAGTCCTGTAGCACCCCATGTCCCATGTCCTGAAGAGTCCCACCACACCCCAAGTCCCATGGCACCCTGAGTCTCACATCCCTGGGAGTCCTACAGCATCCTAAGTCCTGTGGCACCCCGAGTCCCATCTCCCCCTGAGTCTCATGGCACCCTGAGTCCCATAGCAACCCAAGAGTCCCACGGCACCCCAAGTCCTACCTCTCCCCAAAGCCCCATGGCACCCTGTCTTGCATTCCCAGTAGTCCCATGGCATCCCAAGTCCTGTGGGACCACGAGTCCCACCTCCCCCTGTGTCTCATGTCACCCTGAGTCCTGTAGCACCCTGTGTCCCATGTCCCTGAGACTCCCACAGCATCCCAAGTCTCCGGGCACCCTGAATCCCACGGCATCCCAGGGTGCTCTGTGGGGCAGCCCTTGGGAAGAATGCGTAGTCCAAACCAAGGCGGGTGTTGGGGATGGGAGGGTGGGGGGACACCGGGGCGAGGCACAGGGCAGGGACAGCGAGGGTGGCACATGGGGATGGCCCTTGTGGGACTCCCCCCGCCCACCCCCCAGCCCAACAAGTGCAGTGGGCTCCATCCCAATGTGGCACCGACAAGGGGGGGGTGTGGTTGCCTCAGCCGGGTGCTGAGTACCAGGACCCCCCCCAGCAGCCCAGGAACCCCCAGCCACGGGGGAACCAGAGACCTCCCAGCTGCACCACAGCAGCTTGAGACCCCACAGCCCCCCAGAACCCCCAGTCCTGCAGTGACCCCGGAGCCCACAGTGGCCTGGGACCCCACAGCAGCCCAAGACACCCCCAGCTGCATCGCGGCAGCCCCACACCCTCCAGCCTCGAGATCCCACAGTGGCCTGGGACCCCGGTGGGACCCCACTGCCCTGCATCATCCCAAGACCCCACAACACCATGAGGCTGCCACCATCTCACTCCAAAAGGAGAAAGCCCCAAGAGCTTTGCAGGGACCCACCAGACCCCCTGCCCTCCCCAGATGATGGGTGCTTTTGGGGCTAAGGGTGAAGCCATAGGGTTAAAGGCAATGCCATAGGACCAAGGACGAAACTATAGGGCTGAGAGCTAATCTATAGGGCTGGCTGTGCTGCAGGCAGGATCCTGGAACAAGCAGCGTGACCAGCACCCACATGCACATCACTCCCTCCCGAGGAGGTCCCCAGCCCTCCTGACACCCCCAGCCCCCTCCCACCCCATTGGCCCCCAGCAGGGAAACCCCAGCCCAGCTTTTCCAGGGAAGCCGGGGGAGGAGGGAGGGCGATGCAGGGACCCTCGCCAAGGTGCAAGGAAGCAGCTCCTCCTCCTCCACCGAACCTGCTTTTGGCCAGGCTGAGACATTGGATTTCCTGGAGGGAGGGTGCAAGGCACTGCGCTGACGCAAGGCACGGCCGAGCGCCGCGCTCCACCCAGCCCTTACACCCAGCCCTTACAAAACACCAACAACAGGAGCAATTAGGAAACCGGCATGGCTGGACGGCCCGTGGAGGGACCACTGGACAGACCTGCTCCAGGCAGGGAGGGGACCGGACCGGCCAGAAAACATGTCACCAGTTCCTGCCTCCCGGCTGCTCCCTTGGGGACCAGGGGGAGAAGCCCCCTCCCACGGCACAGGCATCTGTGTGGGGCTTGGGGACCCCAGGACCACCGATGCATGGTGGGGATGCGAGCCCCACAGGGGGACGCTCAACCCCGTGAGGATGCTCAACCCCATGGGGATGCGAGCCCCCCAGTGAGCAGGGATGCTCGCCAGCACCCATGCCAGGAGGGAGCCTCCACACCCAGCTCACTCACCCCTCTGCACCCTGCCTTTGTGGGGTGCCCCGCTCCAGCCTGAGGGTGCTGGAGGGGGGGGCTGCACCCTTGTCAGGTCACCCAGGGGGTGTGGGATGGGTACCCTCAGGGGAGGATGCCGCCGGGGCAGCCCTTATCTCCCCAAGAGGCCAAGGCTGTGCCAGGAGATGGGGATGGCATTCCCATGGGCTCACAGAGCTCGGCTCTGGCACCATGGAGGGGGGGCACAAGGGAGACCCGGGGCTTGTGCAGGCAGCACAAGGGGTTGCAGGCAGCTGTCCGTTTGGCGAGAGCTCTTTGGGGCTGGGGAGCCTGAAAAAGCCTCTTTAAACCCTGCAAAAGCAAAGAGGAGGGTTGCAAAGAGGGAGGGGTGCTCGGGTGTTTTCTGCTGGGTGGGGGGGAAGGAAATTGTTTTGGAGGCAGTAGCTGTGGTGGGAACGGCATGGTGGGCACCCCGCTGGGTGCCAAGGTGGGGAGCAGGGTGCTGCCGGGACCACCACAACCAGCCAAGATAGGGATCGGGTTGGGGGCATGTGGGGGAGAGCATCAGCTTCCAGGGCTGGGAGCACGGGGACATCACGGTTGTGGGGCCATGACATGGGCAGAGGTGCCTGGCACCCCTGCAAAGACCCCCGGGCATGGGGCAGCACCCTGTCCCACTTCTGTCCCATGCCACCGAGCTGGGGAGAACAGTGTGTTCCTCTTCCCCAGCATGTTCAGCCCCAAAAGTGTTGCCCCATCTCATGCATGGCCCCGGCAGCCCCCACATCCCCCAAAGCCCTCTGTCCCAGCTGCACCGGGGCACATGGCAAAGAACCGGAGGCTGCCCAGACCCCTGGCCAAGCACCCTCCACTCCACCCAGGCCTGCCTTGGCCAGTGTCACAGCACAGGGACCAGTGTGTTTTGCCATGCTCCTTGCTGGCCCCGGCCACCTCTGGCCTCCTGGCTGGTCCCATGGCCAGTGGCGGTGTCACCCCTCCCTGGGCACAGCCCTTTGCAAACTGGGGGGGGCCTGCAGCACAGCGTGTCCCCAGCTGACACCATTCCAGGGGACAAGGTGTGGGGCAGAGCAGCCCCAAAGTCCCCTCCTTACCCAGAGCTCCCCTGACCCACAGTGGGGCAGCACCAGGACCCCACAGGACAATTCCCCAGGGTGCTGGGGACAACCCCCAGGGTGCTGAGGATGCTGGAGCGGCCAGCAGACCCAACAAAGGTTGGAAGAGGGTGTGGGGGGGTGTTCCGTCTGCATCCTGGTTCCATCCCGTCATCCCATGCAGGGGGCCCAGGGCGATCCAGCCCTCCTCCCGCTCCCCCTGCACCCGGACCCCACGGCGAAAGGATAAAAGTTCACGAACAAGCCCGGGCAGGCGCAGCGCGGAGCTTGGCCTCATACCGGCACAGCCCCAGCACCGCCGCCCCCGGCAGGGGGACGCGCAAGGCCACCATCACCCCATCACTGGGAGCGGTGGCACCCCAGCCACGATGGGGGAAAGGAGCCCCCATCCTGCCTGGTGCCCCCTGCAGCCCCCCACTGGGGCTGGCTCGGGATGGGGGCGGTGAAGCCACCCTGCCCCACTGCAGTGATGTCCCTGGGGACAGATGTCCTGCGGGGACACCAAGAGGGGGTGCTCTGTCATGTAGCTGGCTCTGCAAGACCCCAAATGAGCAAACATCAAAGCCGAGGCTCCTGGGCACCCCACGCCCCCACCTCCCCCCCCAGCACAGTGGAGCTCAAGGAGAGTGTGGGGGTCTGAGAGCAGGCAGGAATTTGTAGACGGGCAGAGGACTTGGTTAACGTGCTCCTTGTTTTGGGTGGGGTTGTTAACGAGCTCCTCATTTCGGGCAGGGGTCATTAACGAGCTCCTGGTTTTGGGCAGGGGATTGCTGGCCCAGGGACAGTGTCCCCACTGCCACCTCTGCCCACCCTGGGAATGGGGCCAGAAGAAACACTGATGTGGACACCGGCTCCAGAGAGCCCTTCGAAGCCATCCCGAAAGCCTTGGGGCATCCCGGGGGACCCCTGGCAAGGCCACCACATGCCAGGGACAATGCTGTCCCATCCACTGCCAACCCCAGCACCAGGATGCTCTCGGCTTGGCCGAGCACAACCCAAGTGCTTTTCACAGGAACCCCACATCCCTCCCAGCTCGCCCGGGGACCCTTGGGGATCACCCTGCCCCAGACCCTGCCCTGATCCCACGAGGGACACCATCCCCTTTGGCACATCACCATCTTGGGTACAATCGGCACCCATGGAGGTGGGTGGCAGCAGCCAAGCGAGAGACCCAGCTTGGTGGGGAGGGCGGTGGAAGGAGGTTTGTTTACACCCCGCTCCTCTTCCGAAGAGCTCTTGGGCTGTGGCGAGGGATTCCCCGGCTCGGGAAGGGATGGGCGGCCGCTCTGCTCCCTCCCACCCAGGGCTGCACCTCCCTGCTGGGGAGGACTGGCCACCTTCTCCCTAAAGGGACCCCCCGGCATGGGCTGGGGACCTGGGTGGTGGCAGAGCCCCCCGTGCGGTGGCAGAGCCCCCCGTGCGGCAGGCCAGCTCCCCATGAGACAGATCGACTAATTTCCTCCCCTCTATCGCTTCCTGTCCCTTCCGGCTTGGCGGGCAGCTCAGGAAGCAATTGGAGTGGGGAAACCACAGGAGGCCACGTGGCAGCATCCCACCGGGGTCCACGGCGCTGCCAGGGCCACCCCGGGCACGTGCCCCCCCCATCCAGCTCCAGCCAGACCCCAGCACCCAAAGGGTCCCCCCCCCAGCTCCCAGCGAAGCCCCAAGCCCCTGCCTGGCAGGGATGCAGCTGGTCCTCCTTCAGTGGTGCGAGGCTGAAGGATGCTCAGACCCCTCATCCCAAAGGGCTGGGGGTGAACATGGGGGAAAACTTGAGTGATTTGCCCCCAGAAAAAAGAAATTGGGCAGGAAGGAGGGAGGGGATGAGGCAAACCCCAGGTCACAGCCCGAGATGCTCCCTCCTAACAGCAGAACCATGGGTGTGCAAACCAACCCCTCCATCTCCTCCTCTTCCTCCGGCCCCAGTAGAGCTGGGTTTCGGCTGCTGGAGGACCCAAGCCAGTTTTGCTCAAGCCTCCAGGCTCAAGACCTGAGGGTAGGGGACAGACGGACACCCGGCTTCCCTCCCTGGCCCAATTACGGCCGCCCTGCCCAGCCAGGACGGGGCGTTTCACCCAGCAGCACATAAATAGAAAGCTTTTGCAGCATTAATTGCTCTCTGCATTATGAAACGAGCTGGATGGAAACAACAGGGTTGGATTCACCTGCCGGGGACGGGCCACGGCCATGGCCATCCTGTGACACCCCCAGCGTCAGTGGCCCCATGCTGGGGGTGTCACAGGATGGCCATGGCCAGTGCCAGGCATGGCACCCATCGAATTCGCTTTGCTCCTACGTCAAAATAAGCCCATCCTGGGATGTTTCCCGTCAAACGTCCCCTGGAGATGGGCTCAGGGTGGCCACCGTGTCCCGAGTTCCCGTGGGCTCCCAACACTGCTTGTCCCAGGGGGGAAGCCAAGGGTCTCTGGGGTCAGGGACACCCCTCAGGGAGCCCAGGGTTAGGTGTCCCCAGTACCCTCCCAACCCTCGGACCCACTCCTGGGGGAGAAATGCCTCCACAGAGCAATTTCAGGTGCTGCTGACCCCATTTTTTGCCAGGGAAAAACATCTTTCAGGGGGGACACCGGCTGCGAGGCGAGAGGGAGGAGGAGGAGGAGGAAGGCTGCAAATGCATTTCACACCCGCCCCCGGCCGCCTCCACCCCCGCGAAACCTAACCCTGCCCGGGGAGCAGCTGCGCCCGCTGCCCGTGTCACAGCACCCGCCGGAGCCACCGGGAGGAGAAACCCACCCTTGGGGGGATCGTTAACTGCCAGCCCCCCCAGGGCACCTCAGGCACAAGGCGGTGGGGGGGGGTGGCTGTCAGGCATTACCCGTCCTGGCTGAGACACCAGGATGTTGCCGGCTGCCAGAGCCCAGGACAAAAGGTGACACGGCGATGCCAGTTCGTCACTGCCACCCATGGCAAGGAGTCACGCTTCCCTGCCCTCCCACCATGAGCTCACCAAGCTGGGGGGCAGCGCCAGGCCCAGGTCCTGCATCCAACGCTGGAGCTGGATGAGCAGGAACCCACTGCCCCGCACAAATCACGTTACTATCACCGATTCCCAGAATGGGATATTTGGGTTTAGAATGATATGGGGTTGGAAGGGACCTCTGGAGATCATCCAGTCCAAACCCCCGCCAGAGCGGGTCTACCTATAGCAGGTTGCACAGGAACATGTCCAGGAGGATTTTGAATGTCTCCAGAGAAGGAGACTCCACCACCTCCCTGGGCAGCCTCTTCCAGGGCTCTGCCACCCTCAAAGTGAAGAAGTTCCTCCTCATGTTTAGATGGAACTTTTTATATTCAAGTTTGTGCCTGTTCCCTCTTGTCCTGTCACTGGGCACCACTGAAGAAAGACTGGCCCCATCCTCCTGACACCCGCCCTTTAAGTATTTATAGGCATTGATCAGATCCCCCCTCAGCCTTCTCTTCTCCAGACTAAAACCACCCCAAGTCCCTCAGCCTTTCCTCATAAGGGAGATGCTCCAGGCCCCTCATCATCTTTGTGGCCCTCTTCTGTACCCTCTCCAGCAGTTCCCTGTCCTTCTGGAACTGGGGACCCCAGAACTGGACACAGTGCTCCAGATGGGGTCTCACCAGGGCATGGTTTAGCACCGTTTTACCATGCACCATCACACCCCAGTCCGACCCAGTGAGCGCACCGGGAGTGCCTGTGGCAGAGCATCGCCTTCTCCTGGCACCTCTCGCCACTGGCCCGAGCTGAGAGCTGGAAATGGGCACAGCAGCTCCCGCTCCGCAGATTGAAAAATGGCTCTGGAATCCTCGGGGAGGCACAAGTTGCTAAAAATACACCGAGGCTGTGTTCTGGGTAAAAGAAGTGAGCTCCGGCAAGAAGGGTGGCCCAAGAGTGCCTGGAGAGCCTGGCACGGGATGACAACCCCCTGCTCGACCCGCTCACCTCTCGACTTGGGAGCTGGACCCCGACCCTCTGCTCCGTGACGCCACCCAGGCAAGGGTGTGAGTCGGGCACGGTGGCCACCCCTTGCGAGATACCCCCCAAAATTCATGCCATAGATGAGCTCAGGCAGCAGGAAGCCCCAAGGGAGCCCCAAGAACCCTACCCAACTCATCCACCAAGCGTGCGGGCAAGAAGCCGGGCAAGGACAAAGCAGGGTCTTGCACCAAACCTTTGGCTCCCGGACTGCGAAGTGCCCCAGATCTTCCTGCTAATAAAAACCCGACGCTCGCTTGGGTCGGGGGCTCGCGTGCCTGCGTGCTTTTTCCTAAACCCAAATTGCCTAAGCTGGGGGTGGGAGGGGGATGGGGGGCTGAATGAGG
>VXAK01022076.1:127591-145719 GCA_013399435.1 Arenaria interpres
CCCTGCCTGTATGAAAAAAAAAGCCAATTCTTTGCAGAGCCCCTGGGTCTTGCAGCACCCCCCCGGGCAGCACCCACCAGGATGCTTTGCCGGCTGCAAGACACCCTGGGAGTGGTTTAAAACCAGAGACCTGGATGAATAGATGGAGCAGCTTGAGAAATGATGCTTTGGGTGCTACCTGATGGACTAGAGAGGAGGAATTTTAACCAAATCTAGTTTATCCTCCCAAGATTGCAGTGGTGGGGGTCAGAGAGGGACAAGCAGACCCGCCGTCCCCAATGGCATGGCTCTGCTCCCTCTGCACCCTCAGCCAAGGGGCACAAATGCCTCCTCCACCCACCCAGGTGCCCCCCCCTCTCAAGGACACCTCCAAAATAATAAAAAAGAGCATCAGGATAACACCTCCCAGGCTGGAAAATCACCTGAGAGCCCCACATAGCACCCCTCAGCCCAGGCATCTCCGAAGCACAGCCCTTCCCTGGCTCTCCAGGGAACGATGATGCTGGTAAAAAGGGGCAGCATCGGTCCTTGGGGACACCAATAATTCCTTAACGAACCCCTTGCTGGAGCCGGGGCATCTCCACCCAGGGGAGATCAGACCCGTCCTCCCCACAACCACCCCCTTTGCTGAGCAGGATCCAGAGAAAAAGCACTTTTTCTTTTTTTTTTTTTTTCCTTTCTTTCTTTCAGTTGTTTATTTTCAAGCTCCAAAAAAGAGGTATTACAAAGAACAGACAGGAAAACTAACAACCAGAAAGCTGTTCTCACACGGTAGTGACGGGCTCCCTTTAGGATGAAGGGGGATGATGCCTGAGGTGGCAGCAGCACCGTTGGGGGGGGGACGATGCCCCCCAGGCCCACTGGGGTCCCCCCTCTCCCCACGGCAGCAAGTGCCACAGGAAAACTGCCCAGTGATGAGCTGTAAACCCGCGGTACCAGCTCAGACCCAGCCACTCACTTTCTGAACCCCAATATGCCAACCTGCTCAATGTTTTTTTGCCCCTCCTCCCCCCACCATGTGAACCCCAAATAAGCAATAAAACTCCCATTTCAAGACGGGAGCCAAGGGATGGGGTGCAGGCTCCCCACTGAGCGCCTGTGAGCAGCTGAACTGGACAGGAGGCTTTTGCACTTGGAGGAAACAGAAACCAGCTCTTCAAAAGATAAAATACTCCCCCCCCTCAAAAAAAAAAAAGCAACCCAGTGCTTTAAAGGCAAATTATATCCCTGCACCAAGGGGGCTACAGCGGAGGTGATGCGGGTCCTCACCCCCCCCTTGGCAAGAAGCCACCAGGAGAGAAAACCAATTTCCCCCCACCCAAAGCCAGCGAGCACCCATGGGTGACCCAGCACGGGGTGTTGCGGGACACTGGGTCCCCGTTAGCTGGCCCTGGTGGCTCCAGCAGCCTACCCGTGGCAGTCCCCTCCGTGCCGGGGGCTGGCAGAGGCACCTGGGGCTGGCACCGGTGCCACCGTGTGCCGGACACAACAGGAGGCAGCACTGCAGCCACCAAGAAGCCACATACCACATCCCACCTCACGTTGGAGGAGCCGGGATGCTGCGTTGACAGCCGCCACGAAGCCGAGGGAGCCGGGACGAGCTGCCTACGGAAACCTCCCAAGAGCCAAGAGTTTCAATTTTTATTTATTTTTTTTTTTTCCTTTCTCTCTCTCTCTCTTTTTCTCCGTTTAAAAGCTATTTGTTCCACGAGTGGTGGTCCCACGGCGTCCCGCCGCTCCCGCTCTGCCCCCGAGCGCACCCAGGGCGGTGGGACGGGGTTCTTTTTCTTGGCAAGGCGCTTTTTTTTTTTGCTTCCACAATCACACGAACTGTAACAAGCTTTACAAGAAAACACTGGCGAGTCCCAAGGTCTGGCAGCAACCTTTTTCTGAGCGGGCCGAGGGCAGGAGGTTCTCCCTTCCCCTCCTCCTCCTCCATCATACGTGTCCTTCAGCCTCTTTGTCTTCAGCGCCAGGAGTTTTGGGTCCCTTTTCACACGCTGCTTTCTCCGCCGCTTTTTCAACCCTGGTTTTGCTAGCTGCTTCCTAGAAAATAGAAAATAAAGCAATCAGAGTTGGAAAGGGAGTGTAGATACCAGGGAGGGGAGCGATACGATAAGGGGGAAGGGTTTGACACTGAAAGTGGGGAGATAGAGGTGAGATGTGGGGAAGAACTTCTTTGCTGTGAGGGTGGTGAGAGCCTGGCCCAGGTTGCCCAGAGAAGCTGTGGCTGCCCCATCCCTGGAGGGGTTCAAGGCCAGGTTGGAGGGGGCTTGGAGCAACCTGTTCTGGTGGGAGGTGTCCCTGCCCAGGGCAGGGGGTTGGAACTCGATGATCTTTAAGTTCCCTTCTAACCCAAACCATTCTACAATTCTATGAAAGAGGAGAAGGAAGCAGCAGGCGGGTGACACAGATACTGGGGATGGTTACAGGGAACCAGGCCTGGCAGGGCAGGCAAAATTCCTCCCCTTTACCCCCCCCCCCCCTATCAACCACCATGGCTCACACCAGAGGCTCCTGTTTTCTTGGCTCAGCAGCTGGAGGAGGTTGAACCTCATCAGTCCAGTGAGATTTTGGGGGTGTGGGATTCCCTGAGAATGGCGTGACCTACCTCAACGGGAGCAGGGCACTGACACAGTGCAAGCCTGGAGGGATGGACACAGGGACAAGGGGGATCAATGGGCCGAGACCAATGGTGTGAGGTTCAACAAGGCCAAGTGCCGGGTCCTGCACTTCGGTCACAACAACCCTGTGAACACCACAGGCTTGGGGAAGAGTGGCTGGGAAGATGCTTAGTGGGGGTGTTGCTCAGNCCCCCCCGCCTATCAACCACCATGGCTCACACCAGAGGCTCCTGTTTTCTTGGCTCAGCAGCTGGAGGAGGTTGAACCTCATCAGTCCAGTGAGATTTTGGGGGTGTGGGATTCCCTGAGAATGGCGTGACCTACCTCAACGGGAGCAGGGCACTGACACAGTGCAAGCCTGGAGGGATGGACACAGGGACAAGGGGGATCAATGGGCCGAGACCAATGGTGTGAGGTTCAACAAGGCCAAGTGCCGGGTCCTGCACTTCGGTCACAACAACCCTGTGAACACCACAGGCTTGGGGAAGAGTGGCTGGGAAGATGCTTAGTGGGGGGGTTGCTCAGCAGCCAGCTGAATATGAGCCAGCAGTGTGCCCAGGTAGCCAATAAGGCCACCAGCATCCTGGCCTGTGTCCGGAACAGCGTGGCCAGTGGGACTGGGGCAGCAATGGTCCCCCTGTACTCGTCACTGGTGAGGCCCCATCTCAAGTGCTGTATCCAGTTTTGGGCCGCTCATGACAAGAAAGACATTGAGTGGCTGGAGAGTGTTCAGAGAAGGGCAACGGAGCTGGTGAGGGGTCTGGAGCACAAGGAGAAAGGTCTGGAGAACTTATGAGGGGCAGCTTAGGAAGCTGGGGGTGTTCAGCCTGGAAAAAAGGAGGCTGAGGGGAGACCTTGCTCTCTATGACTCCCTGAAAGGAGGGTGTAGCCAGGGGAGGTCGGTCTCTTCTCCTGAGTAACAGGCAATGGGACAAGAAGAAACAGCCTCAAATTGCACCAGGGGAGGTTTAGGATGGGTACTGGGAAAAATTTCTTCATGGAAAGGGTTGTCAAGCCTTGGAAGAGGCTGCCCAGGGATGTTGTGGAGCTACCATCCCTGGAGGTATCTAAAAGCTGGGCAGGCATGGTGCTGAGAGACATGGGTTAGTGGTGGTTTGGGCAGTGTTGGGCTGATGGTTGGACTCAATGATCTGAAACGTCCCTTCCAACCCAGAGGATTCTATGATTCTCTAAGACAGCAGCATCTGAGCGGAGATACGGGACTGAGCCACGGGTGCAGCCATACACCCGGCCGTGGGTGCAGGAGAGGAGCACTACAGCTTGCTAGAGCCTTCACATCTGCTCCAGCAGTGACTGTCCCCATCACGGTGACCTGCACGAGCCAACAGTATCAGCAGCCGGCTGGGATGGCTCTGCTCTCTGCCCCGAGCCAGTGACCCCGGCACGCTGTCCCCCAGGGTCCGCTCACTTCTTCCACAGCCTCAACCCCAGGCACTGGTTCAGAAGAAGATTACGCTAAAAATGACCCGCATGGACAACTTGCAAAGCTGTGTCCTCTCTCGTTACAGAACACCAGGTTTTGTTGAGAGGAATTTTGGATGAGAGCCTTGTGACCACACGCCGATCGCTCCATATGAGCAGGGGAGCAGATATTGCCTTACCAGCTTCAGGAAATCCATACTATCATGTCTCAAAATACCCTTGGCCTTGCCAGAGACAAGGATGACATTTCATTTTACCAGTGACCAGGAGGTCATCAACGGTCACTAGCTGGGAAGAGCAAAATTAAGCACAAACGCCAACCCTGTCATCAGCCCTGGGGATCTCACACTGCAAATACTTTTATTGATGACTGAGCACGATGGCAGCACAGAGACCAAGAAATAAACCACTTCTTCCCACTGCAGCATCCTCTCTCTCTCCGTCCTGAACCTCATTTATAATTTAATTGGTTTTAACCCATCTCTTCTCATCACAAACCCTGCCGAGCATCCTTCAGCGGGACCTGCCAGATGGGCAAAAACAGGCAACACGCACCTTTGCATCCCTCTCCGCAAACTTTGTGAACATGTTGGCATAGATCCTCCGGTCCCGCTCGTTGTGCTCCTTCGTTTTTTTCTGGCAAACGGAGATCTGGGATTTCGCTGCTTTGTTCTGTGGATTCACTTCCAGCACTTTTTGAAAGTCACATTTTGCCAGCTCAAACTCGTTCATCAATAACCTGGCTTCGCCCCTCCGGTACAAGCCCTTCTCGTTGTCCTGGTCCAGTCCCAGTGCCTGGAAACACAGAGATCCCCATGGATCTTGGGGCTCCCCGAAAAGATTCCCTTATGGTCAAAGCCTTGTTAAATCTGCCAAAATTAGGACAAAGTGGCTTCAAGTCTCCAGAGCACCTGCATCTTGCTCGACAAGAATTGACTTGTCTCCATCGGCAGTTGTCACGTCATTAATACAGTTTAGTTATTTCTCCTCGCTCAATATCCCCCCGAGAGTGGCTGAGTCGGTGGGAGACAAATCCACAGACAAGAAATTGGGTGTAAACACTAAATCTGAGCCCAGAGGAGCATGGGGAGCTGGGAGGCAAAGGAGCTGATGGATTAAATGTGGTTTTGTCTCCCTGCTTTAGCAATGACATTATTTTCCTTTAGTAAAAGCCACTTGGGCATCTCAGAGATGATTAACTTTTAAATTAAGGCAACTAGCTTTACTATCTTTCCCATATGCAAGACACTTAAATTTAAGCCTTTTACAGAAGAATTAATAGTCTGCAACAAAGACAAGGTTGCAGAACTTTTAGGGACTGGCAAAGCCTCATCCCACCCCTCAATGGACACGGAGACTCGCTGCAGCTCCGGCAGAGACTGCACCCAGCGCCCAGATCCAGCCCGGGCAGACCCAAACAGCATCCTACGGCTGTCAGACCACGCAGAATCCATCCACGTGGATCTGGCTTGGGAAGAAAAGCCGTTGTCAGCTCATGCCCGGGTGGATTTTGAACTCCAAAAAGCACTTTTCCTCCCACAGTCTCCGAGAACACAGCACCTGTGCAGACTCCCGAGGCGCAGAAGGGATGCCACCATCCCACTCCTACTTGGAAATGGCTTCTTATACAAAAAGAAATTTAAAAATAAACCCCAAAACTCCTAGTGAAAACATGCAGGAGGAGAGGATGCTCCAATCCCCAGGGCTCGTGCGCCTCTACCTTATCACAGCACTCGACGGCTTTGGCGTACTCTCGCAGCTTCAGGTAGCACATGGCCAGGTTGAGGAAGGCAGCCAGGAGGAAGGAGTCGGAGGCTTTCGACTCTTTCTCAGACAAGCCATACTCCATCTCCAGCCAGGACACGATCTTCCCGTACTGAATCACCGCCTGCAGGTATTTGCCTTCCTGGGATGGAGCAAAGAAGAAGAGGCTAGAGGAACCCGCGCCGACAACACCCGGTCTGCTCCCGAAATATCCTGCAAACAGGTTACGGGTTTAATGTGGTGTGTTAAATAAATCAATGAATGAAAAGGGGACGCCAAATACCTACAAACACACCGAGGCTCAGCTGGAGCTGCTGGTGTGCCATGAAAAGTCATGGCAGAGCTTGCGTTTCTCCTCCGTGCAGAGGAGGACTGGGATGACCCAGCCTGGGGTGAGGAACCCCAAAGCTCCTCAGCATCAGCCCTGGCCACATCCACCCCTGGGAAGTGCCCGATCTGCCATCCCGCTCCGCAGAGAGTGCACGAGGGCAAGGCAATGCCAGGAAAGGAGAAGGTATCTCAGGGCGTGAGAAAAAGGCAGAGGAAGGGCAGGACTTGCCTTTCCCAGCGCTGTCTGGGGGGGCACGACTTCTCCAACACTGACAACTGCCCAGCTGTGTACCTGACAGTCACCCCGAATTTATTCCCAGCTCCTTGCCCTGCCTCCGCCATCCTCAAGTTTACAAACCTTGAAGTACATCGTGCCTTTCTCCTTGACAATGGCAGCCTGCTCCAGCTTCTCTTTGGTGTCCATCTCCCACGACTCCTTGGCCTGCAAAGAAACAGTCAGAGCAATCCCAGTGGAACACAGCAGTACCACACGGTTTTCTAGGGCTGCTCCTTAATGAGGGTGGATCATAGAATGGTTCAGGTTGGAAGGGAGCTTAAAGCCCACCCAGTGCCACCCCCTGCCCTGGGCAGGGACACCTCCCACCAGCCCAGGTTGCTCCAAGCCCCCTCCAACCCGGCCTTCAACCCCTCCAGGGATGGGACAGCCACAGCTTCTCTGGCCAACCTGGGCCGGGGTCTCACCACCCTCACAGCAAAGAAGTTCTTCCCCACATCTCAGCTCAACCTCCCCTCTTTCAGGGTCAAACCCTTCCCCGTCCTCCTATGGCTCCCCTCCCTGATTCAGAGTCCCTCCCCAGCTTTTCTGGAGCCCCTTGAGGGAGGGCTCCCCAGAGCCTTCTCTTCTCTAGGCTGACCCCCCCCAACTCTCTCAGCCCCCCATCACACCAGAGGGGCTCCAGCCCTCCCAGCATCTCTGGGGCCCCCTCTGGCCCCACTCCAACAGCTTCATGTCCTTCTGCTGTTGGTGGCCCCAGAGCTGGAGGTAGCACTGGAGGGTGTCTCCCCAGAGCAGAGCAGAGGGGCAGAATCCCCCCCCTCGCCCTGCTGGCCACGCTGCTGGGGATGCAGCCCAGGGTGTGGGGGGTTTCTGGGCTGCCAGCACACGTTGCTGGGGCGTGTGGAGCTTCTCACCCACTAACACCTCCAAGTCCTTCTCCTCAGGGCTGCTCTCCAACCATTCACCGCCCAGCCTGGATCTGGGCTTGGGGTTGCCCCAAGCCATGTGCAGGACCTTGCACTTGGACTGGTTGAACATGATGAGGTTCACAACATCCCACCTCTTCCAGCAGCTTTTTTCATTTGAGGGGCTGGGGAAGAGCAAACACCCAGAGCAGACCCGGGGTGCAGACCTGGGGCTGAGGGCAAACCCTTTACAACAGAGAAACCCCTACCAGATTTGGGACTTCACCCTGAACAAGGTGGTTTGTCCAGCGGAACCCCACAAGGATGGAAAAATCCAACAAAAAGTGAACCCCAAAAAGGGGAGAGGAGGGTGGGAGAAGACATCCCCCAGCAGGGAGGGAATGAGGTGGGTCTCAGTCCTGCTCCAGCCAGGGTGATGAGGTGGGGAGGGGAACCAGCTGGGGATGTGGCACAGCAGCACCTGCCCCATCTCATGGGCATCTCCTGCATCCCAACCCCAGCATGCCCACGGGCACAGCCAGCTCAGCATGTCTGCTGAGCGCCTCGGGGCCAGCTGGCTGGACACTAACTTTTATCTGTACATCCCAGAGGAGAAAAAAAAAGGGGGGGAAAAATTAAAAGGAAAAAAAATTAAAAGGAAAAAAAATTAAAAGGAAAAAAAAAGGGAAAAAGAAAAAAAAGGAAAAACAACAAAAAGGAAAAAAGGAAAAAAGAGAGAAAAAAGAAAAAGAAAAAATCAAAAGGGAAAGAAATAAAAAAGAAAAAATAAATAAAAAGGAAAAAAATAAAAAAATAAAGTACAAAATTAACAAGGCTAAGAACAAATAAGAGAACCAGCCTTGGACCCAGGCCAGAAAAATAAACTAACAGAGAAGAACGAATTAAGAATGCAGAGATCCTTGGTGAGGTATCCACTTCAGCAGGGGCTGGGGCTGCAGCCACGGCAGGGACAAAGGGTGGACGCTGCAAAGGTACTAATGTTCCCGTGACCCGGGGAGGGAGCAGTGCGCTCCTGCCCTCACCTTCTCAAAGTTTTTCAGCGTAACCTCGTACACCAGCTCCGCGTTCGCCTGGATCCCATATTTCGGCTTCCCTGCCTCCCCAAAGCCGTACCTGCAAGGGCAGCAAGAGGCTGTCAGAGGGGGACGGGGGCAAATCTTGATTTCAGCTGCGTTTGGCCAGAAACACACACCCAGGCTGTTAATTCTGGTTTCACACCCAGTTCCGCAGCTTTCTAACATTTTGGGGATGGGGTGATGTTATTCTCTGCAAGCAAAGATACCTAATGCGTTATATGCTGTTAAAATTATATATAATGCTATATAAGTTACATATACGCGCACACATGTGTGTGTTACATATAACATTAATTAATACTATGCATTATATACTGGGAATCATCCTTCCCGGCTTCATCAAATCCATCTTTTTATACAGATTTCTCTCCAGTCTAAGGACCCAGCCCTGGGAGACGTTTTCGCTTTCAGCCACAGGACCCGGATAAAGCCCTTTTACCTGATTTTTAAAGCATCCCGAGATTCCTGCCTACATATCACCAGTCACTCTTGCCATCCCTGCTGGCATTGCTAACCCGAAGCTCTCCTGGAGAGTCCTGTTTTTGGGATCATCATCTTCCACCAGTGTTGAAACAACCTTGATGCTGAAAGCTTAAAACACAACGGGATCCCCATGTGGATGCTCCTTACCGTGGCCCAAGGTAGAGGATGCAGTGTTCCCCCCTCTGCATTTTCTCCAGGGCTTTGTCGATGCCGATGGGGATGTCGTGGTCCTCTCCTTCGCCCACCACGAACTTGACATCTTTGCAGTCGAACCTGGTGCCGCCGCAGAATCCCTCCAGGTGAACTGCGGGTTGGGGAGAAGGGATGTGATACAATCACACCCAGAGCCACTGAGACAAGGTGGGCTCCAAATAAAGCATCTCATCAAACATCTCATCAAATCTCCCAAAATCCAGCAAAGCCTCCAGCCCCAGAGGGGGGAAGACTCGGGGCTGGGGGGAGCGAAGGAGCCGCGGGGAGCAGGGAGGGATGGGGAGAGCTTGGAAGCATTGATGGAAAGCAGGACAGGCCTATCTCGTCTAACCAAGGACCAGACAACAGATAAACATCGCGACTAATATCTTCCCCTCGCGCTCAACTGCAGGAGTCAAGTCTTACTGGAACTGGATATTGCTCCTGGCACACTGCCACGTGGAGTTTATCATGGCGATTACAAACCTCCTATACAGCGCTATACCACCTCGCCTCCTACCTCCACAACAAGGCTATGTTCTCCTGCCTCTAAGAACTCAAAGTACAAGATAAACATTTTTTTTTTTTTTTTTTAATCTTCAACCAATAACCATGCTGTTCCAGCCCCAGAGGCTGGCAGAAACGCAGCCGGAGCGGACACCGGGTACCTGGCACATTCACCACCTGGTATTCCTTGGCTGGGTTTCCACAGTGAGATTATTCTTTATTTATTCGAACCTGAAGACATTCCAAGGCTTTGGGGACAGTTTTATGTTCTTTGCTCCCTGCTTGCAGGGTACAGGGCATATGCGTGCGGGGAGGTATAAAGTAAAAGCAATTTAATAAGGAACTCCTATGCAAAAAAAAGTGAAACCAACCAACCAAAGCTAATTTGAAGAGGAAAAAATGATGGTAGGTGCCACAGCTGTGCAGCCTGGAAGGACACGAGCTTTACTTTCGCAGAGCAGAGAGAAGAGACATTGCCGGTGTGAGTGCTGCTAGAGGGGGGAGAGGAGGGGCGCTTGGAACCACTCTCGGGGGCGGGGCTGCTCTCAGAGCCCCCCCCAGCACCGTGTGGAGCTGCAGGATGTGACCCAAGCTACTGGGAGGCACCGAGCATCTCGCCCCGGGTGGTGGGAGGTGAGCGCAAGACACAGCTGAGGGTGTCCAGGCTGAAGGAAACCTGCCCATCTCTGCCCCACAGACACTTCCCTTCCCCAGGACACACCGAAAGTCACCGGGATGAGACGCATGGACTAAGTGAGTTCCCAGTTCCCTTGTTCCCAGGGCAGGTCCAGCTCTCAGGCGTTAAACCCTGCTGTGGCACAGCCTGATGCTCTCCCCACCGGGTAGACAGGGCACTGTGCTCTGCCTCCTTGTCACCCCCCTCCTGCCATGGATGCCACGCTGGGACTCAAGGCAGAGCAGAGGATGCTCAGGTGCTCGCCAGCACCCTGGGACACATCCTGCATCCATCACCGACGTGCAGTGACCACAAAACTCAGGTTGATGCGTGCTCACCCAGCTCAGGACAAGGACAAAAGGCAAATCCAGCTCCTCTGGGGCTGAGCTCTGCTTTTTGCACCACCCAAGCCCAAGCTGGCTCTTTCCTTAAGCACAGGAAAGCAGAAAATTCAGTCTAAAATACAGGGAACCCAGCACCGTGCCATCTCCCTGCATGCTCCCAGTGAGTGTGGATCCATAATCCCTGACCCCAGAAGCAGCTCTCCCAGGTTCCTCTGTCCCCAGTGCAATGCCGGGAGGAAGATCCAACTTTAAAAAAACAAAAAACAACAACAAAAAAAGAAGATCCCACTTTAAAACAGGAGGCAGAGAAGGATGCTGCGCTCCAACCCTTTGAGGATAGTTTCGCTCTATTTTAATTGCCCATAAAACACACCGGGCAAAGAGGGAGGGGGGAGAAAATCTCTGCTCGGGTTTCCAGGAGCAGGTCAGCTGGCTGCAGTTGCTCTTGGATTACAGGGGAAAAAAACAAAAAAGAAAAAAAAAAAGCCGCCAAAGGAACATCACTCCGGTTGCAGCCCTGACTTATTGTTCTCTCAGTGCCTGCAGCGATTTTGTTTTTGAAGAGCTGAGAACAGAGTGTACCGAGTGCGGCTGGCACACGAACTTGATGTGCTGACAGCAATTTGTACTCAGATTAAAAACGGAGAAGGAGGAGGAGGAGGAGGAGGAGGAGGGCTGGGTCGGTGGGGGGAAGGTTGTAACAAAAGCTGGAATGCCAGATTTCGATTGCAGCCCGTGTTTTGGGGACCAGAACTGCGAATTGGGGTCTGTAAAATTTTAAACTTATCAAAACGCTTTCAAAACTCCAGCCTCGGAGATGCTTGCTCCTGGAAGCCTGGTTTCTTCCAGCCTAATTCTAGCAGCAATGCCCCTCCCAAACACACGGCTGAGACAAGCCATTGCTGCTCCCCTGGGTAGATGCTGGGTCCCCGTGCTGCTGGGGTGGGCTGCTGTGTTGTCCCCAAGGCTGCTGTGTGCTCCCCAGCACAGTGCCCACCCTAAATAGCACTGTGTTTTTTTCTTTTAAAAACCACTTATTCCTACCCAAAATCCTGGCTGTGAGGCTGCCAGGTTGCCTGGTGCTGCTCCACCCCATCCTCTTTCATGGGGATGTACCTAAGAGTCTCCGATCCCAGGATGTATAGGGATGTACAGGGATGTATAGGTCCAAAGGAATTCAGTGCGGCAGGAGGGGAGGGAGCGCCTGGCAGGGCAGGGGGGCTACCGGTGGGATCAGCACGGCATTCCTGATCTCTGCCCCGCACAAGTGACACGGGATCACCTCCGAGGACACCCGTCTCCATTACTCTGACCCCACGTGTTCTCCCACTCGCAGCCTTTGCGCCAATGGCTGCTTTTGTTTGAAAGAGGTGAAGCAGCAGCTCTGTGGGGCATCAGGCACACAAGGAGCCTCACTATTTGGCTCCTTATGTCCTTGCAGAGAGATAATTCCTGGCTGGTGTGTCCCTCCCCACCTCAACCCCCTCCTGAGCCATTAAAGCATCCAGAAAACCTCCAGCTGCAAAGGGAACAGCCACAGAGGGACCTGGGCTCTCCCTGGGCACAGCGCTGGCTGTATCACCCTCAGACCTAGTCAAAATAAAGAGGAATGCTGGATCCATGATGATTTCAATTATATTTAGTCTTTTAGTTTAATCTTTAGGGTAGCGGAGCCGGCTTGAAGCTCGGCTTGCAGCTGGTCCCCAGCTACGATGCTCACCACGGGAGAGGCAGACAGTCGAGTCTGAGTCAAAAACTCATTTTTCCTTTAAAAAAAGCCTTGTTAGAAGAATCAGCCGTTCAAGGCAGCAAGCTTTATGAGCTGTCACAGCTCAGATCCAATTTCTCCTCCACTAAAGGGAGTTAACCTTTGCGTACGGGAACTCTATAAGGGAGAAAAGAAAGTAAATGCCTCCCATACGGAGCAAGCTCCGTGTCTGTGGCCGAGTGGTTCTTGGAAAGGAAAAAAAAAAATGAGCCTGGCCTTCCCCATCCAGCTCTGCTAAATGCCTGCTGGCCAGAATGGGAAAAGCCTGACAGGACCTGAGTTCCTCATCCTCAGGCATTGGCTGAGACCACCCTGGCCTCAGAAAACCCTCTGTATTAATTTCCATCCCCCCTCCATCAGGAGCAGAACCTCTGGCTGCAGGGGGAGGAAAAGCAATTCTGCAGCAGCTGCGATAAACCCCACCAAAACGACAATCACTGCAGGAACAAGGAGGCCAAAGAAGCTGCCAAGCTCTTGTGCTGGTGCCCAAAACACTTGGCAAGGGATGCCATCCAGGGAGGACGTCCCGGCTACTGATGCTTTCGAGGCAAGGCAGAGCTGGGGTGGGCTTTGGCAGCCGGTTTGGGCACTGCAAAGGATGCCAAAGGGTCAGAGGAGACGGCAGAGCCCCAAAAACCCGGCGGGGTTTGCTCCCTCCATCCTCCCCCGCCCCAGGCTGAGCAGCGCCGGGGCTGGCAGGGATGCATTTGCCAAGGCAACTAAGAAAACAGAGGGCAGGTTGTATTCGAGTGGTCACTCCATCACGGGCTGGCTGCTCCCCTGGCTTGAGGTTTTCCAGTCCACTCTCCTGGCCAGTAGCTCTGGCAGAGCCACCCCCGGGGCCGTGCCAAGGAGCAGCATCCCCGGGCGGGCAGAGAACCACTGCTCTCCCAGCCCCTCTCCATCCCATCCGGGCTCCGGTTGGATGTACCTGCATCCCACCACGACACACGGCCACTGCCAGTGCCCACAGCTCCTTGCTAGAGGAGGGTTCCAGGGCAGGGTCACCCCTCCAGCCCCTCACCCACCCCTGAGGGACCCACACTCACTTTCCACCGTAGCACCTTCATTAGGGTTGGAGTAACCTTCTCCCTTCCTCTTGATCCTCCGGATTATCCCTCCATCCTCAAACAAGTCCTCGCCTTTGAAGTCAAGCAGCTCAACCTAAAAAAAAAAAAAAAGTAAAAAAATAAAAAAGTAAAACTAATAAAGAAAAGGTGGGCAAAGCTCAGGGAGGGGGAAAGGAGAGGAGAAAAACAACAGAAAAGCCACAAAGCAGCAGTTCATCCTCCGGCTGGAGAGCCAAGCCAGCTAATTCTCCATTCAGCTGATGAGCAGAAGTTGCCCATAAAAGCCAGCTCCAAGCCACAGCATAATACACCCGATTTATTAGAAATTGGGACACATCCAGTACCTGAAGCGTAACACAAAGTAATAGTAAAAAAAAAATAAGTTTATTAAGCCTGTAAGGGTACAACATGGCTGGTGCTGGAAGATGCTGTGAAAGCTGCCTGGGACCAGCGTGGGCAGGAGTTTCCCCTTTATTCTGACCAGCTCTGACCCACAGCTTAGTCCCCGCTGGACTTGGAAGGACTAAGCCTTAATTTAGGACAGACCCATTCCTCCCACCCCACCGCCGTCTCCCGACAGGCCCTGTCCGGCCAGCGCACGGTGCCAAAACCTTGGCTTTCCTTCCAGCCCTGCGGCACTAATCGGTTTTTAGCACCCAGAGGCATTTCCCAGCCACTTTCTCCTTCCCATGTACATTTTTAAAACGGGAATCTGCCCGCTCCCCACTCCCTGGCACCGGGGCTCTCCCCAGCTGGAGTCTCAGTCCCAGCCTCCCAGCTCAGACACACATTTCTGAGAAAACCCTGGCAGCGGTTCCTGGAGCAGAGGGACACGTTTCAGGAATCCAGGCTGGGTTGGGTTTTTTTTTGGTGGTGGTGGTGTTTAATTTTTGGTTCTTTTTTTATTTCTGAGCTGGCTGGCAAGGTAGAAAGGGAGCGAGCTCATCCATGCGCTGGCAGTACGTACCTCGAAGAAGAGGGTGGCGTTGGAGGGGATTTTGGGGGCACTGCCAGCAGAGCCGTACGCGTACTCGGGTTTGCAGAGCAAGTAGCAGATCTCCCCCTTCTTCATGGTAGCCACCCCGATGTCCCATGCCTTGATTACCTGACCTAGGAGAGAGGCAGATGTCAGGCTGGTGGGAGCAAGCGGCAATAAAAACCCCAGACTGGGTGCTATGAGGATGGTACCCCAAAAAAAAACCACCTCTAGAAGTTATTTAAGGCAGGGCTGACATAATCCATCTGTCCTGCATCAGGGTCCTACCCCCCAGGAGCATCTCACCCTCCAGCACCCAGCCCCCCAGCAGCATCCCACCATCCTCGAGCATCCCAGCTCCTCTGGAACATCCCACCCTCGAGCACCCCAGCTCCCCAGGAGCATCCCACCCTCGAGCACCCCCATGGATGGGTCCCCTGGACCAGGCTCACCCTTGCCCAGGCTGAAGACAAAGGGCTCATTCCGATCGCGGCTGGAGTCAAATTTTTTACCATTGGCCAGTTTGCCTTTGTAGTGGACATAAACCTTGTCCCCGATCATGGGGGACTCATCTTCGCTCCCGGGTCGCTTAATTATCTAAGAGAGAGAGAAAGCGGCCGTGAGAAGGGAGGCCATGGGACAGCTAAGGACGCATATGGAAATAGATATACAGAGAGATAAACACACATATATGTATTTTTATATATACACACACATGCATATTATCTATACACACCCATATGTATACACACACACGCAAATATATAAAAATATATATATATGCACATATATATAAATAGATATACACACGCATATGTACACCCCAGTGCTGCTCTAAACCAAAGAAAGGCCCGAGGGGGAGTCATTCAATTTGTCCTTCCATCAGCCCCTAAAAATAACCCCCAAACCAGAGGCACGGGACAGGGCTGGGAGCAGAGACCTGCCCGTGCTTTGCGGAGGTGTCTGGATAAACATGGCCGCTCGAAACCCGAAGCGAAGGCAATTACTCTCGCTTTCTGCCCGTACGCATTTTACTCGCAGGGGTGTGTCATTTCACTACTCGCCTCTTGTCAACACTTCTTTTTTTTTTTTGAATGCTACAGCCTAGAACAAGCAGTTCTCAAGCCGAGGATGGAGCAGGGGAGGATGCTATTCTTAGAGGAAAGGTCCTATTCAACTGGAGAAGAGCAAGCGCTGGGGAGCAGAACTCTCCAGAAACGGCCCTGAGTATGAAAAAAGGGGTTGTGGAGCAGACAGGATGACCTCAGTAATGTGCTCTTTCTAATGTCTGTGAGTCACACACAAAAATGTTTTGTGGATTTACAGCTAATAATCTGATTAGGAAACACAATAGCAGCAAAATTCACTGAGCAGCCTGAACCCATCACTCTTAAACACCACTCCATCCTGCTTTAGTCCAACTGATGCTCACCTCCTTTGCCTTTCAAATACAACAACAAAAAAAAAAAAAAATCAGTCCTGGAAGTACTACCTGATCCCAAGGGCTGGGGATGCAGCTCACCGATGTGACCCAGCACCCCAAGATGCAGAAAGAAAGGTAGGACCCCCCCTGGAAGCCCCCCTCACCTTCAGGACCCCTCGGTCTCGAGCCGGCGTGATGTCCTCCCCGCGCTCGGCCAGAGCTGCCGCCTGCACCTCCCCTTCGCTCTTGGTGGCCTCATCAGTGGTCATGGTCTCCTCGCATAAGCCCCGGACCTGGGGAGACACAGCATGCACCCCGTCAGGAACCCGGGAGGAGGTGGAAGAGGAAAGGGTTAAGAGGAAAATAAGCAGCAGGAAGCATTGAGCACATCTCAAGTGGAAAATCCCTTCCCAGGGACCACCGGGCACAGGAAACCCTGATGTGTGACACCATGACACCAGCCGTGCCCATCACCAGGGGACAGCACTTCATCCGGCCACAGCGATGGGGATGCTACTGGGGGTCCCCAACCTTCACCTCCAGCCTCCCTAGGCCAATGCTGCACCCCGGGAGGTGGCCCTGGCAACCTGGGAGGCTGCCCCAGACAGAGTTTTACCCAAAAAAGCTCCAGGAGGTAATGTGGGTGCCAGGCGACCGACTCCTGACACCAGGCAAGATGTGGAAACTCTTCTCGGGGTGCTGCACCCAAACCACCCCGCATCTTCTGCCGTGATGCTCTGCCCAGCACCCACTTTGATGCAGGATGGGCATGGAAGCCCATCTCTCATGGTTTCATCTGGGATGGAGTTAATTTTTTACTAGCAGCTGGTGCAGGGTGATGTTCTGGATACGGGATGAGAAATTTTGGGATAGCACCGGTGGTTTTGGTTGTTGATAAGCTCTCAAGGCCTTTCCTGCTCCTCACACCACCCCACTGGTGAGCAGGCTGGGGGGGGGTACAAGGAGCTGGGAGGGGACATAGCCAGGACAGCTGACCCCAACTGCCCAAAGGGACACTCCGTGCCACAGAATGTCATGCTCAGTGTATAAAGCTGGGGGAAGAAGGAGGAAAGGGGGAATTTTGGAGATAGTGTTCATCTTCCCAAGTGACAGAGCCCTGAACACCCGCCTGTTGATGGAGAGCAGGGAATTAATTCCTTGCTTCACTTTACTTCCACGTGTGGCTTCTTCTCTACCTCTTAAACTGTTTTTAGCTCAACCCATGAGTTTTTCCTCACTTTTACACTTCTGATTCTCTCCCCAATCCCAAGAGAGGGGAGTTGAGTGAGCAGCTGCATGGTTGCGGCTGGGGTTAAACCTACATCGGCAGCATCGAGGGCAGCCCCAAAGCCAGGGGAGATGAAAGTGCTCGTGGGCAAGAAGCAAAGGGCTGATGGCCACCAAGCTCCACCCATCCCTTCCAGCTCACATCAAGGTGGGCACCCCGTGGGTACGGGTGCTAGAAATCTGTGCACCAGGCTAGCATTTGCCTTCTGAGTTATTTTATACAGTGTATGATTATTTTCCACCAGGAATTACCTATTTGTGAGAGATTCCGTTATTCAGAAAGCAGCACCTCAATCCCAGGCAAATCTAGCTTTCTCTTGCCCCGACCCTGAGAACACCCCAAAAGGAGAGAGCAGGCTCCAAGCCTGGGGCAAGTAAAGCATCACCCCATATGGAGAGACCTGAAGGCACAGCATCTTCTCCAAAAACTAAAGCAAACCCAACACCAAAAGAATCCCAACTATTTGGGTGGCTAAAGAGAAAATCCACAGCAAGACTCAAAGCAATTGGGGTTTTTTTGGGGGGCAAACCACACTCCCAACATCACCGCATGAGCAGTCAAGGTGCCAGAAAAGGCAGGTTTTTGGTCCAACGCGGACTTTTTCCAATGATGCCTGGTGAAAAGAGAATTGCCCACTGTTTAAAAAAAAAGCATATTTCCTGATGATTTCCTTCAGACTGTAAGGCTATTTTGGTAGCCGCGCTGCTGCGCCACACGTAATCAAGGAAACATGTGACGGAGAATTAGAAAGCGATGGGGTTTTTAAGACATAAACCAGATCTATTAAAGCCGCTGTAATTGCGAAACTTTCCCACAGCCCTTGGTGTGGAAGCTGATGTTAACCAGCAGGAGAAATTGTTCATTCGGGGGACTCAATAAAAAAAAAAAAAAGAGCAAAGAAAGGATGTTTTCAGCTCCAAGGGCAGATAAGTCGTGCTGCAAGAAGAATTGCACTTCTCGCACCCGGGTGGAAAGGGAAGAGCTGGAGCCCGCCCCCCCC